>JAGSMT010000622.1:0-44502 GCA_029286875.1 Lamproptera curius | reverse complement strand
AAAATAAAAAAGATTAAAAACTAAATTGTATATATAAAAACTGTAAATAAAAGATAGATATAGGAACATAAATTGAAATTGTATATAAGATAAATAGCAAATTATTATAATAGACTTAAGAAAAATATTAATGCAAAATTGTTTACAAATAATTATAAGGTAGATTTAAGTAAATTGTCATAATAGATTTAAGAATATATAAATGCAAAAATAGTAAACAATGTTGTTATAAGATATATAGAAAATTGTAATACTTAATCTAAGATAAAAACCGAAATGCAAAATTGTATACAAGTAGTTATAAGATAGATATAAGAAAATTGTAATACTTAGACCTAAGATAAAAATTGAAATGCAAAATTTATACAAGTAGTTATAAGATAGATATAAGTGAAATTGTAAAATAAGATGTCGTTATGTGGTTTGTACTGAAATTATTTACCGTGTTTTAAAAATTGAAATAAATAATAAACAAAAGATAGGCTTAGATTAGAATAGAGTAATGTGAGCTGAATCCCACCAGAAAAGTTGTGATAGATGAAGAATGTAAGAAAGACAAAGTATGAAGAATGGAAGTACGAGGAGGAATGATCGCGAGAACTGAAAGAAAGAGTATCAGTAAACACAGGCTCCAGGCCCAGTATGTTGGAGGAGTCCGAGAAAAAAAAAAAAAAAAACCTAACCAACTAACTAACCTAACCTAACCTAACCTAACCCTAACCTAACCTAACCTAACCTAATCCTAACCTAACCTAACCTAACTCCTAACCTAACCTAACCTAACCTAACCTTTTTTACCGTGGGAATACCTACGCATACCCGTCCTCCGGGGGCAAAGACGGGTTGGCGTCGGACTCGCACCGACTAAAACCACCACGTTGTTCCTTCCTGACGCTTTTAGGGTGGGGTCACAGGAACGTTTTGCACTCATCTGCAACCCCACTCAGCGCCTGGCCGCCGAAGCAGCCCCATCTCAGCCTTACGGCCATCTGCCTCCCTCTGGCGCGTCGACCAGCGCGCCCTTCGTCTCGGCCCCTGTGTTGGTAACAGATTCCCCGAATCTGTTACTCAGGCCATGGGACTAGGAGTTCCCTGACCACGCAAGGACCAAACTCCAGCCCCAGCGGCGGCTCAGATGTTACGCTCCACCGCTAGCTCCATTTCGGCCGCAGAAGGAGGAGAGATCGACGACACCATGCCGAATGTCCCCTCCCACGGCTCCTCCACCGCATCAGCGGTGCGCCCTCGAGTCGCGGAGGATAGGAGAGCGGCCTACGGAATCTGACCACCTCTTCCCCGCGACTCCACCCTGGTGCGAGGGACGGAAGCGGCGCACGTCTCCTCCTGCGACCGTCCCTCGCACCTCCTTGGAGCGCATCCAAAGGGGCATTGAGCCGCTTGAGCAAGCCTCCTCCACGGCCGGCCTTACACCAGGCCAGCCAGGTTCTTCTAGCTTCCCGCGGCTGACCCAAGCCGCAGGTACTGAGCCCCACCGCACGACCAAAGCGAGAACCTGTTCGGGGAACCTAACCTAACCTAACCTCCAACCTAACCTAACCCTAACCTAATCCTAACCTAACCTAACCTAACCTAACCTAACCTAACCTAACCTAACCTAACCTAACCTAACCTAACCTAACCTAACCTAACCTAACCTAACCTAACCTAACCTAACCTAACCTAACCTAACCTAACCTAACCTAACCTAACCTAACCATCAAGTATAATCCATCAAGTATAAGAAGAAAACAAGAAACCCTAACACCACCCATGTAATCATCAGTGTCTCTCCAACAGTATGGCAGAGGGTCACAGTGGCTGGAAGGGTCCACATCGACCTTCAAAGAGTGAGAGCCGAAGACCAGACGCCATTAGTCCAGTGCACACGTTGCCTGGGCTACGGCCACGGTAAGCGGTTCTGCACTGAGTCGACGGATCTTTGCAGTCACTGTGGCGGCCCCTACGGAAGTCGGGTGTCCTGACCCCGAACAAACCCCGGGCCAAACGTTCCGTTCGGGGGAGACAACCTGCGTTCAGCGAGTCGATACGGAAAGGGACGAGCTGGCCCGCCTACCACAGCATAAACTGGGGCGGCCAGCCTCCTTTCTGGCATGGGAATTGGTAAAGACAAGGTTGATGATCACTGATTTGACATAAAAATACTGTTACCAAAAAAAATAAAAAAAAAAAAAAAAAAAAAAAAAAAAAAAAATAGATACTAAATTGTTAAACAAAATAAAATTTTAAAAAAGAAAGGGCATAAATTGAAATTGTAATAAGATAAATATAGGCAAATTATTATAATAGACTTAAGAAAAATATTAAACAAAAATTGTTTACAATTAATTATACAGTTTTAAGTAATGTCATAATAGATATAAGAAAATATAAATGAAAAATTGTAAACAAGTAGTTAAAAGATAGATTAAGAAAATTGTAAATTAATCAAGAAAAAAACCAAATGGAAAATTGTATACAAGTAGTTATAAGATAGAAGGAATTGAATTAGACCAAGATAAAATTGAACAAAATTTTATTCAATGAAAAGAAGAAAAGTCAAAATTTAAAAAAGATGTCGTTATGTTGTTTCAAAATTTTTACCCCGTGTTAAAAAAAAAATAATAAAAAAAAGATAGGTTAGATTAGAATGATAATGTGTGGGAACCCACCCAGGTTGGAAGATGAAGAATGTAAGAAAGACAAAGTATAAGAAAATGGGAGAGGGAATGATAGGAGAACTGGAAAGAAAGAGCATCCGTAAACAAGGCTCCCAGATGTTGGAGGTAGTCCGAGAAAAAAAAAAAAAAAAAAAAAACCCTTAATTAATTTAACCCTTTCAGTGGGAAGTCCCAGGGCACATTTTAAGTCCTCCCGCACCGAAAAAATTGATAAAAGTGGTATAGTTTCCCAAAGATACAAGTGTTGAAAGTGTGTGGGTAAACCACCAAAGAAAGAAAAATTGGGAAACGGTAAAATGGGGAAATCGACGAAAACGGAAATTGACCACGTGCACGGAATTAGGGGGCGCGATTTAAAGGACGACCCCCTTTTTTTGTGGATCGGGCTCGGGCCCCACGGGTGGGAATTTTGGGATTTTCCAAAAGAACGGCCGGAAAAATCCCAAAAAAAAAAACTGTTGGCCTCAAAAGAAACCGAGCAACACCAGCGCCAAATTGAAGAGGGACGGAGGGGGGAATTTTCCGACCTCGAAAAGTTGAGTGGGGTTGTTAAGAATTTTAAAAAAGTGTAAAAATTTAATTTAAATAATTAAAAAATTTTAAGCAAAATATAAAATTTTTTAATAATTATGATAAAGGTTTAATAGAATAATCTGTAAATTTATAATTTTAGTGTTAAAATGGGTTAAGTTTTTGTTTTTAAAACCGACAAAATTACGTAATTTCAAAGTATTTTGATTTTAAGGTTAAATTTTTTATAATTATAAGACACTAGTATGGGAAAACCAAAATAAATTAGATAAAGAAAAATCACAAAAATCGACGCACAGGGGCCGAGTTATTAACCCGTAAAATGTGGAAAATTTCGAAGTCAAAGAAAAGGGTTTTTGAGGGCAGACGTTACCTATTGATATCACGGGTGAATACCTTTTTCCTTTGAAGGGTCAACATTTATTTTATATATTTTTAAAAATTAATGTAAAACCGCACTAGTTTAAGAAAACTTTGTTGATTGTTGCTCATACCTTGCAAAGGTAATCTAAATCGTTTTAAAATTTGGACAAGAACCTGTGATTGACCGTATTTTAATACAAAATATTAGATTAAGGTGCTTTGGATTGACGTCCAGTCCTATACATACTGGAGTCAAGCAAAAAAAAAATTTTTTATTTAAAAATACTAACTTTTATTTAAAATTTACATTATTGACATTTAAAATTTTTATTTATACAACTTGAACTTTTCCCCTTATAAAATAAAATGGCCCAAGACCCAGTGGGTTACAGAAACCACTGGGACTAAAGAGCGTCTCCAGGCCGGGGGAGAGGGGCTTCCTCCCGTTTGGAAAGGGGCGAAAGGGATTTGGAAAAGTGGGGAGAGGGGAAAGGAGGCGGTCATCCAGTTGATCCGCCCAAAAGGTGATCAAAAGTTAACTGCGCCCACCCAACCCCGGTGGTTGAGTTCTACAAAGAGAGAACAAGAGACTTCCGGGGAAATCTTCCCGGTTACCCGGGAAACGACCACGGAGGGGTTGTTAGAGATCTGATGGGTTTCGAATCGTCGGAACAAAAAGGAAAAAAAAATAAAAAGGGGGAAAGAACTTTCAATTTAACTAAGGGAAAGATGTGATAGGATGAAAAAAATAAAGAAGGATGAATGGAAAGAGGAAAGGGTAAGGGAAAAAGTGCATGAAAGTGAAATAATGAAAGAATGGAAGAAGTTGGAAGAAATGAAAACACACAAAAACTTTGAATAAATAAGAGAGAGGAAAGATAAATAAAATGGACGAAAGAAAGGAAACATTAGAGTATCATGCGAGGTCACGGCTGGGTGGATCACCAACATTAGGCGGCACCGGTCGCCGTCACATCCGGAAAACGACAGGGCGACCAAGTTTGGGAAAAATAAGAGAGACAGTAAATGCAAGAAAAGGTCGAAGATTGATGAGTGAAAAAAGAAAAGAAGGAAGATAATTATAGGTTGGGACAGAAGAGGAATTGAAAGAGGAAAGAAAGATTGAAAGGGCTAATAAAGGAAATTGAGGAAGTAGAAACAAGGATCCGTTGATCATTCTAAAAAGGCGCGAGTTACAACACGATGACCAGGTAGTAAGAGCGATAGAGACGCAAATCGAGGACGGAAGGATATGAGAAAAGAAGAGATTGAATGGAAGCGGTGAAAAGGACCAGGAACCCCACACATCGCACATAGTGTGCGTTATCCCACCGGTGGGAGACGAGTAACAGACGCGGGCGGGACGAACCGGCGCGCGCCTTGAATCTCCCCGTAGTGCTCTGGGTGTTCGGGGTATGGGCCCAAAACGGCATACAGAGTCAAACGCGTGCAGCCACTGCGGGGGCCCACCTCAGGAGCAGGCGGAGTGGTTACGGAGGACGTGCAGAAACTGCACAAAAGCGGGCCGACCGGGAGCCACAATGCGTTCACCGAGTGCGCTGTGGGGGAAAGGATGGTTTGGCCCGGATCACTTTAATTCAAGGTGGCGGGGACAACCCACACGGCCCGCAGATACCACGGTCCAGGCCAACCTCAGAGGAGCGAAACGCCGGCCGAACTTATGGTGGAGGCGCAGGACGAAATTGGCATTTGCGTTGCTGCAAAGCCCATCGGGAATAGGAAGATAGGCGATCGGTTCAAGACGTACAGGGGGCGACACACGGACAACGCGGAAAGGCCGTTTTGCCAGACACCTCAACCACCCGACCCAAACAACAAGTCGGTCGCGAAATTGAGAACCGGTCCGGAGGGGGGGTGGGCGGCTTCCGGAACCGGACTTCCCCTTTCAAACAAGGCATTGGGGCCTGAGGACGCGAGTGGGTTTTGGGGGGAAAACCGAAAATCCGGGGGGAAGCCGGAAACGGACAGGAGGGGAGCGGCGGCAGTCGACGAAATGGGGCCCCATGTCCTAAAAGGGGATGAGCCAACCTTGACACCTAAGGGCGGGATTAGCGGGGGGTGGACGTGACGGCTTCGGCGTCACTCCCTTTCAAACTGGACTCCAAATTTCCCTGACCAAAGGGTCCTCTTCGACATAGGGCTGGAAAATGCAGGGTTTTGGGGAATCCAAAGCCTGACTGGTTTAAATCTTTAAAAATGGGAGTTTGGAGAAACCTCCAGTCCCGACGAGAACAAAATCAATTAGAAACTGTACAAAATTTAAAACCACCCCGAACATTTGGAAATTATATCAAAATTACAAATAGTATGAAGTGTTGACAGCTGATCCAAGCTGGAAGAGAGGGGAAAGGGGATTGCCTTGGTGGAATGGGAGGGCGAAAATGTCTCGAGGGATCCACCCGCGCCCATACGCGGCGGGCAAGTCAGGCGGGGGAGTTGTGGACGGTCCCCGGCCAAAAAATTACCGGCTCGCTGACAAGGCCAAACCTCCCAGCTGGAAGGGACTTCTGCTCGAAGCAGGATAGGGAGTCGATGTGGGATGGGTCTAAGGGTGATAAAACAGAACAGCAGCCAGGCAAGAAGAACTCCCCATCGCGAGGGGAAAACCCTGGGGACAAGAGGGCGGCCAGGGTCCCAGCGAGATATTTATCCGGAAGATGGGGTTGAGAGAAAGGACCATGTGGGAGAGAGGTTGAAAAAGTTGAATGAGGGACGCGAGACTGCCGACCCACCTTTTACACGGAGGAGCTGAAATGGTCGATCGAGTTTCAACCCCAAAACCCCTTTGACACACGGACTCCAGCAGACATATGCATGGCTGAATCACCCCCCACCGACCCTTCCTGGCGATCGCGAACCGGTGTCCCCTCCACTTCCCAAAGGGGGAAGGAGGCGATGGTGCGGAAGCCGGGGAAGGGGAAACACGATCCTGCCGACCCATTGGTCTTCTCCAGTCCTGGGCAAAAATATTGAAAAGATGCTTCTGCGGATCGGTAGTCGAGGCCACCACTAAACAGTACGGTTTGCCTCAAAGGTCAACCGAGGACGCTTCTTGATCTGGGAGGCTCAATCACAGTTGGTCGAAAAACGACGACCGTCATCGTCTGCTGGACAAGGGGCGCTCGAAAGTTGGGCCGGGCCAAGATGCGGCTGGGGAACTGCCCGGTAAACCGAGGCATTGAGACAGCTATCTTCGATAGAAAAGCGCGGGTTTGCCGGAGAAAATGGTCGGACCACCACCAAGGATGCGTAAGGGTTATCGGTGGCCCAATTTTGGAATTGTGCTCAACCCCTTCTGGGGTTGAGAAGGCGTTTTGTTCACTTTGCGGATGATATCGTTCGGTGTTTTCCGGGATGGGCCAGACCGCAAGAAAGGGCGAACGACCCCTGTGCAGAACGGGGAAAAGAAATAAACAAAATTTGCGCCATCAAAAAACAAAGGCAAGCCTAAACTAGAAAGTTAAAATATGACACCCCAGTTCTGGCATGGGTGGGAAAATGCGACATTCCAAACGAGGGTCCCCAAAGACCATAAGTTGACTTTAACAAACCACGTTAAAAGTCTGGAAGGTCCAGAACCTTTAAAGAATTAATAAAGCGGCGAAATTGAGTGGGGCCAACCCGGAATCACCAGGACGAATACACCGCCGGGTAGAACCGGTCGTCCTTCGCAGCGAGCGCCTGGGCCCCCGGCCGGAAGGGTCCAGGTGCGGAGGCGCCCAATATTGCAACGGGGCTTTGAGAAGATTATTAGGCAACAGGAGGTCTCCAAACTCCCCTTTGCTCGTGGGTTTCCCGACCTCAGGGTTCAAAGGGCACTCTTTGAGGTAAAAGAGGGCTCCCCAGCAGGATAGGGTGACCGGGGCGGAGTCCGTTCCCTTATCCGCCACCCGGGGAACGGTAGGGCGGATTCGTTTTGTCTGGAGGGGTGCAGACGTCTCCCAAAATTCCGTCCTTGATCTTCACGGACGGAATAAAAAAAGGGCCGGGCATTGTCCATTTGGGACTGCCGCAGAAACTAAAAAAAAAAACAAAGTTGGGAAAACGTCACCAGGCGGAACACCTCCTCGCGGGGCATCAACATCCACGAAGCCAAAATATACAATCAAGGTCCGCCCCGAGACACTGAGTAGAAATTTCCCCAAAGCTGGCAGAGGCAAAGAGGATATCCCAAACTGGAAACGGGGGACCCTTGACCTCTACTGGATTCACATGCGGGTGTGGAGGGTAACGAGGGGCGGACCCTCGGAAGGAGGCCGCCCTGCGCAAAGAGACGGCCGGATACGAAGGGTCGGTTTCATTGTCAAAGGTACCCTGGAGCCATTGAGAGGGAACCGGCGCCCAAAAGAGCCAACAGCCCGACCACCAAGCCTTTCTTCCCAATCGGTCGACGCGTACCTGCGGTTAGGAGACCAGCTCAGTCCAACGCGGTGGGCGCCAACAGGGCACGGGGTTTTGGGGGATTCCACCCTTCGGGCCGGGACAACCCGGTGAGGGATGGGACCCCAGCCTTCATTTGCTGACGGGGCCAATATTTAAATGACGAAGAGCCCCATAGTGGATTGAAAATAAAAAGAACTTCTACCTTAATAAGAGAAACACGAAGCCTTTTGCGGGGAATAAAGTAACAAAATATGCAAACAATAAAAATAGATTTAATTAATAAGAATATATAATGTAGTATATTAGTCAATTAAATATAATAATAATAAGTAAAATAGGTGAATGTTAGAAAATAAATAATAAGATATGTATAAGGAATATAAAAATTAAGAAAATACAAAATAAGTAGACGGGATAAAAATGTAAGATTAAAATGGACAATGTATGAAAATAAGGCTCATTAGAATAAGGTCTTCCTGGAACTTAAAAAAATAAAAAACTAGACAAAAAGTATGTAACTAATAAGATTAAAAAAAATAAAAAAGAAGGGAAAATAGAAAAAAAAAGGAAAAGAAATAAAATAAACCAAAAAAAAACATAAAAGAACATAAATGTACAAAGAACAAGTACAAAAAAGAGGGAAAAGGACCCGATCCCATATTAGGGAAAACACAAAAAAAAAACCCAACCTCCTAACCCAACCAACCAACCAACCTAACCAACCTAAAAACCAACCAACCAACCTAACCTAACCTAACCTAACCTAACCAACCAACCTAACCAACCTAACCAACTTAACCTAACCTAACCTAACCTAACCTAACCTAACCTAACCTTTTTTTTTTTTTTTTTAACCCAAAACCATTTACAGTGGGGATCCCAAGCCCGAGTCTCGATACCC
Organism: Lamproptera curius; assembly: GCA_029286875.1. NCBI lineage: Eukaryota > Metazoa > Arthropoda > Insecta > Lepidoptera > Papilionidae > Lamproptera > Lamproptera curius. The sequence goes on along the minus strand of JAGSMT010000622.1, from coordinate 35,625 downwards.
ACAAACCCCAGATACCCCTTCTTTTAAAGGGAGGGTCGGCCACAGATGCTGGTGGATATTAGTTTAAAGGTTATCCGGTATCTGGGAACCTTATTAGTCCAGCTTGAGCGCCTGGAGGGGGGGGGGCTTGGCGCCTCTTAACTCCTTTCCTTCGGCATGATCCGGACGGCGCAGCCCGCGTTCCCGCCTTATCCTTTCTGTCTCCCTTTTTCACAAACGGATAGCCCCTCCCCGCTTTGGCATTGCCCTCCTACGTCTGTCCAAAGCGCCAATCAATTGGGCCAGGAAGCCATTGGGGTTCGCGTTTCCAAGGTATGATGGCCGGTCGTCCTGGTTATCGATTGTGAAGGCCGGTGTGGTTCTCACCCCCTGAGGGTATCCCGAAGCAGCCATGTCCGGTAAAACCGCACCAGCCGGTACGTAAGGGCACCGTGCTTTGGTGCAACCACTATTTCAAAGGGACGAACTTCGACCGAACTTCCGCCGCCCGGGGGCCCTCCACCTTTACTAAGCCCTCTTTTGCCGCTCTGAGCCCTGGGAATTTCCTGGGGACGTGGTTTCCGCATGTCTTCGCCAGTACAGGACAAAAAAAGTTATATATGCCAGGGCGGGATCTGCAGCCAGGAGGTTGCCGTCCAGGACACTGTAGATACCCTTTTGCCCGGACCAAAACCATTGGGGCGTTTTGTACTTTGTTCCTCTTGTTTGTTTTTTCCGCCAGATGGGGCCCCTCAAACCTACCAACTATGTTGGAGTACAGTTTTCGCAGGTAAAGTTTCCCTGAATTGGCGGGGCGGTTAGCGCAGCTGCCGTTGACAAGTTTTGGACCATCCCGAAGATGCTGGTTCCAACTTATATAAACCCAAATTTTCATTTGTCCCGAACCTTAACTCCATCCATTAGATGCCGGCATTACGGGGGATTTTGGCCCGTGGAAAAAATAGTGCCTGACTTTCCCAAGACCCTCAGTCCCGTCTGGAATACGCTGATGGTTGCGCATTGTTTCCCCGGGACCTCCTGAAATCCTTCCCCGGGCCTGACAAGGGCATGGTTAAATATTACGCTCCCATTGGGGAGGACCCGCGCAAACCTTTTTTTTTTTTTTTTTTTTTTGCCGGAAAATCCACGATTGAGCCGTGAGGGGGGGGATATGTGGGGCCCCGGGACCAAGATGGAGGGCCGGTATACCCAAAAAACCAACGGTTGTTCCTTTCTCTTGTCGACTGCAGCCGGGGCCGCGGGCACTGATCACAGTCTTCGGCGAACCCGGCGCGACGTGGCCCTCACGGGCCTCTTCTCTCCGGGTGTGTTGGGACACCCAGACCATCGCTCTAGGCGCCGTGCCGGAACAAACAGCACGGCGCTCCCTCTTGAGCCCTTCTCTGGGCGGCGGGCACCCTCTTGCCGACCGCCCAGGGGCTCAATGTCAGGGGGGAAGGTTGCGCGCGTACGTCACTCTTCGGCGCCCTGGCCTTCTTCTGCGGATAGCCAGGACGCTCTCGGCCTCCTGACCCTTTCCGCGGCCTCCTTCCGGGCCATCACGTCCTCGCAAAAAGCAAGGACGGCGCCACCTACGACCTCTCTGGCATCCTGCGCACTACGGCAGGAAGCGAAGGTCGTGCCCACGACCTACGCAGCTCTCAGCGTTGCTCGACCCAAGCTGGGCACTCTTCCAGCGCGTGTTGGGCCGTCTCTTCGGCATGCATACGCCAGTGGTGAGCATCTTCCTGTAGGCTCCCTACCGGCCACGCGGCACAGGTACCTCCCGAAACAGCCGTGTCCCGAGAGAACCTGCGTCGCGCGGAATGTTAGGGAGCCGTGTCCTCTTTCTAGCCACCACTTTAGAACGGGGCGTATGGCTTCTATGGTTTGACGGCCGGCGCTGGGGTGCTCCAGCCGCAGCTCCCACTCCTGTATTGCAAGGGAGCGCAATTCATCTCTGCGCCCCCTTATTTCTTCCGGGGCTGGCGTACAGCCCCGAGACCTCGCCTCCTCGCGCCAGAAGAAAAGTGACGCGAGGATTTCTGCGTCTAGGTCCCAGGGCAAGGAGCCAGCCATCAGGCACGCCGCCTCGCCGGATATGGTCCGGTAGCCCGCAGGCGCGGATCGCCAACACCTCTGGGTTCTTCTTAGTACTACCGTACTCTCTGCTTTGGAGGTGTCAGCCACGGTGCCCTGTCAGGACCATGGACCTGACTACTCCGGCGTACAGGCGGCGACAGGAGCTGCTGGGTCCTCCGGTGTTGGGGAGCAGTCTGCCGAGAGCTGCCGCTGCTCTCGCCACTCTGGCGCGAGGCGCTCAAAGTGGGCGCTAAACCTCCATCGGCGGTCTGGGACTGGCCGAGATATTTCATGGTCGGCTTGACGTCGACGCGGACGCCGCAAACAATGATGTGGGCGTCCGCAGGTGGCGTTCGAAGGCCCGTAAAGTAAAGGGCCTCCGGATTTTCGACGCCACCATTGTCTACGCCGGATGCGCCCAATAACGCGAGCGACCCGGCGGTGGCGAGAATCGCAGCCCTGCGAAAGTGGTGCCACGGGCGGTGACGAGGGTGTCGTCCGCGTAACAAGTGACGTCGACACCCTCGATATTGCCGCCACGTACGCAATCAAAACCAACGTTCACAGAAGCGGTCCCAACACCGACCCCTGTGGAACTCCCACGACACCTCGATGGTCCGGAGCCCATCCTCGCCTGGGAACTCAACACGTCGATGCGACAGGTAGGCCCTGATCACCCTTTGCAGGTAGGAGGCACCCCGTGGTATCGGAGCGCCTCTTTATGCAGGCCCAGGGCAGGGTGTTGAATGCGTTGGCGATGTCCGAGAGACACCGCCAAAACACCCCTCACCCGAGACACCGCATCCTGCGTCGGGGACCTGACCCGCAGCACCGCGTGGACGGTCGACCAGCCCTTGCGGAAGCCATACTGACACTCCGCCAGATTTGGACCGACGTGCTCCGGTGCTGGACGATGCGGACCGCCACGATTCTCTCAAAGAGTTTTCCCACATCGTCCAACAGCACGATCGGCCTGTCAGGCGGAGGGCGAGTCCGCAGGACGCCCTCCTTTTGGATGAGTGACGAGTCTGCCTGTCTTCCACCTCCTGTGGTATTAAGGCTTGAGCCAGACAGGCAGAAAAGACATCGCCCTCACTCTGGGCTCAGGGCGTCCCTAGGGCAGCGCTCAGCGCGCGTCCCGGAATGCCATCGGGACCCGGGGCGGTGCGTTTGCCCCCTCATTTTAGTAGGGCTGCACCGAATTCTCCGGGTAACTTCTGGCGCTTCCGGGACTGGGTCGACCTCATCCGTGCCATTTGGGACCATCAGAGTGCCGTGTCTCCTCTCGCTGTGGGAATAAAGCCTCGGCGATCGCCGCTACCAACTGCGGCGCCAGACTCTCCGGTGAGTGGGGCCAGGACGAAGCTCTATTCATCACCATTTTGTGAGGCCGCCCCACAGGATCACTGTCCTGCGCCGCCAACAACTCCTCTCTAGCCGCGGCGATCGCCTCGCTATTCCCACTGAGAGCCATCCTTTTGCTGCTGAAAGAGGCGAGCAATTCGGCCTCAAGGGCAGGGTCCCTGCACCGTCGTCCCCGACAACGGGTGTACTGGCGCCGTGCCACGATGCACTCTGCGCATCGCGGCGATTTCGGATTCCATCCAGTACACCGGCGTTTAGGAGGAGACGTTTGGCCCGGACATCGACGCGTCGCCACCTGCGACATTGCGTCCCGGAGCCATTGTGCCTCCCTCCTACATCGACAATATTGGGCGCGAAGACCACGACTGCACTATTGCCGCCTCCTTCAGCAGCTCTCGGTCCAGGCTTCCGAGGCGCCACCTGGGGCCGTCGTCCTCGGGTCAGCCAGGGCCGGTATGGGTAGTCTAGGGAGGGCGGAGACCTGAATCGGATGTAACGATGATCCGACAGGGTCTCGACGCCCGTCAACACCTTCCAGCCCTGTATTCGGCGAGCCAGGGCGGGGCTAGCGGACCCGCGCAGAACCTAACTAACCTAACCTAACCTTTTTTTTTTGCCGTTGGAAAAATCCAGCTACGGATTCCCCGCCACCAAAGTGAGGGGCAGCGGGATATGTGGGGCTCCCCGGACCAAGATGGAGCAGCCGGTATACCCACTCAAAACCAACGGTTGTTCCTTTCGCGTGTCGCTGAGCCGGGGCCGCGGCCACTGATCACAGTCTTCGGCGACCCCGGCGCGACGTGGCCCTCTCGGCCTCTTCTCTCAGGTGTGTAGGACACCGGAACCGTCGCTTTAGCGCCGTGCCGGAACAAACAGCACGGGCTCCCTCTGAGCCCTTCTCTGGGCGGCAGGCACCCTTGCGCCGGCCGCCCAGGGGCTCAGTGTCAGGGGAAGGTTGCGCGCTACGCCACTCTTCGGCGCCCTGGCCTCTTCTGCGGATCAGCCAGGCGCTCGGCCTCCTGTCCCTTTCCTGGCCTCCTTCGGCCATCCGTCTCGCAAAAGCAAGGACGGCGCCCCACGACCTTTCGCTCTCAGCATCCTGCGTACTACAGCAGGCAGGCGAAAGGTCGTCCCACTGACACCTACGCAGCTCTCGGCGTTGCTCGACCCAGGCTGGGCACTCTTCCAGCGCGTGCTGGGCCGTCTCTTCGCTACTACGCCACAGTGGTGGCACTCTCAGGCTCCCTACGGCCACGCGCACAGGCACCTCCCGAAACAAGCCGTGTCCCGAGAGAACCTGCGTCGCGCGGAATGTTAGGAGCCGTGTCCTCTTCTAGCCACCACTTTAATACGGGCGTATGGCTTCACTGTATGACGGCCGGCGCTGGGGTGCTCCAGCCGCAACTCCCACTCCTATTGCAAGGGAGCGCACATTCATCTCTGCGCCCCTTATCTCTTCTAGGCTGCCTACAGCCCCGAGACCTCCTGCCTCCTCGCGCCAGAAGAAGAGTGACGCGAGGATTTCTGCGTCTAGGTCCCAGGGCAGGAGCCAGCCATCAGGCACGCCGCCTCGCCGGAGATGGTCCGATAGCCCCTGACGGCCCGGATCGCCAACACCCTCTGGGTCCTCCTTAGTACTGCTGTAGCTCTCCTTTTGGAGGGTGTCGGCCACACGAGGTGCCCTGACAGGACCATGGACCACGACGACCCGGCGTACAGGCGCGACAGGAGCTGCTGGGTCACTCCGGTATTGGGGAGCAGTCGCCAAGAGGCCGCTGCCTCGCCACTCTTAGGCGCGAGGCGCTCAAAATGGGCGCAAAACTTCCATCGGCGGTCTAGGACTAGGCCGAGATAATTTATCGTCGGCTTGACGTCGACGCGGACGCCGCAAACAATTATGTGGGCGTCCGCGAGGTAGCGCGTTCCGAGGCCGTAAAAGTAAAGGCCTCGGATTTTCTGAGCGCCACCTCTAGTCCTAGCCGCCGGATGCGCCCAATCACTGAGCGACCCGGCGGTGGCGGAGAATCGGCACCTCAGGAAAATTGGTGCCACGGCGTGACGAGGGTGTCGTCCGCGTAACAAGTGACGTCGACACCCTCGATATTGCCGCCACGTAGCACCCAGTCAAAACCTACGTTCCACAGAAGCGGTCCCAACACCGACCCCTGTGGAACTCCGACACCTCGATGGTCCGGAGCCCATCTCGGCACGGGAATTCGACACGTCGATGCGACAGGTAGGCCCCGATCACCTTTGCGGGTGGAGGCACCCGTGGTATCGGAGCGCCTCTTATGCAGGCCCAGGGCGGCGTGTTGATGCGTTGGCGATGTCGAGTGACACCGCCAAACACCCTCACCCTGGGACACCGCATCCTGCGTCAGGGACCTGACCGCAGCACCGCGTGGACGGTCGACCGGCCTTGCGGAAACCATACTGCCACTCCGCCAAACCCAACCTAACCTAATCCTAACCTTTTTTTTTTTTTGTTGCCGTTGGAAAATCCAGTCGGATCTCCCGCCGCCAAAGTGAGGGGCGGCAGGGGGATATGTGGGGCTCCCGGACCAAGATGGAGCGGCGGTATACCCACTAAAAACCAACGGTTGTTCCTTTCAGCGTGTCGCTGTAGCCGGGGCCGCGGGCACTGATCACAGTCTTCCGGCGACCCCGGCGCGACGTGGCCCTCTCGGCCTCTTTCTCCGGGTGTTGGGACACCCGGAACGTCGCTTTAGGCGCCGTGCCGGAACAAACAGCACGGCGCTCCTCTTGAGCCCTTCTCTGGGCGGCGGGCACCCTCTGCCGGCCGCCCAGGGGCTCAGTGTCAGGGGAAGGTTCGCGCGTACGCCACTCTTCGGCGCCCTGGCCTTCTTCTGCGGATAGCCGGGCGCCTCGGCCTCCTGTCCCTTTCCGCGGCCTCCTTCCGGGCCATCACGTCCTCGCAGAAAGCAAGGACGGCGCCCCACGACCTTTCGCCTCTCAGCATCCTGCGCACACTGGCAGGAAGCGAAAGGTCGTGCCCCACGATACTACGCAGCTCTCGGCGCTGCTCGACCCAGGCTGGGCACTCTTCCGCAGCGTGTTGGGCCGTCTCTTCAGCACATACGCCACAGTGGTGGCACTCTCTCGTGGGCTCTTACCGGCCACGCGGCACAGGTACCTCCCGAAACAGCCGTGTCCTGAGAGAACCCGTCGTCGCGGAATGTTAGGAGCTGTCCTCTTTCTAGCCACCACTTTAAAACGGGGCGTATGGCTTTATGGTTTGACGGCCGGCGCTGGGGTGCTCCAGCCGCAGCTCCCACTCCTGTATTGCAAGGAGCGCATCATCTCTGCGCCCCCTTACCTCCTCTGGGGCTGGCCTGCAGCCCCGAGACCTCGCCTCCTCGCGCCAGAAGAAAAGTGACGCGAGGATTTCTGCGTCTAGGTCCCAGGGCAATGAGCCAGCTATCAGGCACGCCGCCTCGCCGGAGATGATACGGTAGCCCGCACGGCCCGGATCGCCAACACCCTCTGGGTTCTCTTTAATACGCAGTACTCTCCTTTTGAGGGTGTCGGCCACACGGGTGCCCCATGACAGGACCATGGACCTAACTACCCCGGCGTACAGGCGGCGACAGGAGCTGCTGGGTCCTCCGGTATTGGGGAGCAGTCTGCCAGAGCTGCCGCTTGCTCTCGCCACTCTAGGCGCGAGGCGCTCAAAATGGGCGCAAAACTCCATCGGCGGTCTAGGACTAGGCCGAGATATTTCATGGTCGGTTGACGTCGACGCGGACGCCGCAAACGATGATATGGGCGTCCGCTAGGCGCGTTCCGAGGCCCGAAGTAAGGGCCCGATTTTCGAGCGCCACCTCTAGTCCAGCCACCGGATGCGCCCAATCACTTGAGCGACCCCGGCAGTGGCGAGAATCGCAGCCCTGCGAAAATGGTGCCACGGGCGGTGACGAGGGTGTCGCCCGGCGTCAAGCTGACGTCGACACCTCGATGCTGCGCCACGAGCACCCAATCAAACCTACGTTCCCAGAAGCGGTCCCAACACCGACCCCCGTGGAACTCTATCGACACCGATGGTCCGGAGCCCATCTCGGCATCGGGAACTCGACACGTCGATGCGACAGGTAGGCCCTGATCACTTTCGGTGGGAGGCACCCGTGGTATCGGAGCGCCTTTAGCAGGCCCAGGCAGGGTTGAATGCGTTGGCGATGTCGAGTGACACCGCCAAAACACCCTCACCCGGGACACCGCATCCTGCGTCAGGACCGACCCGCAGCACCGCGTGGACGGTCGACCGGCTTCGGAAACCATACTGCCACTCCGCCATATTTGGACCGACGTGCTCCAGGTGCTGGACGATGCGCGCCACGATTCTCTCAAAGAGTTTTCCCACATCGTCCAACAGCACGGATCGGCCTGTAGGCGGAGGGCGAGTCCGCGACGCCCTCCTTGGATGAGGACGAGTCTGCCTGTCTTCCACGTGGTTCCCGGAGTGACGAGACAGGATTGAATCGTGCCAAACAGCTTCAGGCGGCTCTAGCAGTCTCCAGGAATTTTTGCATTGTCCGACCATAGGGAAGAGCAGGAACGAAAACAACGGTTTTTGCGGTTGATGGTAATCATCCCCAAACTTCAAAAGCGTTATCAAACGGGAAGGAGATCGGGAAGGGCTTGGGTTAGCAGCACTCCAGGAAATTTTTTTTTTTAAATTTTTAGGGTTCTGAAAATAAATTTTAATATCAACCGAGGGAATTAAAACCCTAAAAAACTTAAAACCCCCTATCCGAAACGGGGGGTCAGCGATTTTGACCATTTTACCTGGTCCCCCCCAAACCCCCATTTATTTTAAACCCTTTACCCCCCGAATATAGGGGAGACAACCCCACCAACTTTAAGGGAGGGAAGGGAAATTTTCTAAGTCCGGAAGGTTAAAAAATTTTGTAATTTGAACAACTGGCCGATTTCGACGGGGTTTTGATTAATAATGGTTGGGTTTATTTATTTGATCGGCCATTTTAATCCGCCATCTTGCGCAAATTAGATATAAGAACCCCGAAACGGATTGAAGGATTTTTACCGTTTTTTTCGGCGTAGGCCTTGATTTTGTGTTCTTCTTGCGCTTGTGGAACAAACTGGAAGAGTAAGAGATTGAGAGTGAGATTACCAACATTGGTTTTTTATTTTTTCCTTATTGTATCCATTTAGGAAACATTATATAAAATTTGAAGACCCAAATAATATTTTTTTCTTTGTTTTCTAGGAAAATTAGCTTTTATCTGAAAAACCATAATATGTACCGTACCCCAAAAACCAGGGGTGATTTATCTTTGACCCCGCCAGGTGGAAAAGGGAAACACAAAAAATATTAGGCCGGACCGTGAAGGGAATTTAGGCGAAGGTGAAATGGAAAAGCGCAGGAAAGGAGGGCAGAGCAACCGACAATTTTATAAAATAGCAAGTCTGACAAAAACAGTAGGGGAAAGGAACCCTCCGAAAATGATTCGAGATAGAGGGGATGAGTTGCGGAAAGAGTGCAAAGAAAGCGAACACCACCTCAACAACTGAGAAACCAAACGGGAGATTAAAATGAAGTAATAAGAGTGTCGAAAGACGGCCAACTCAAAGGAAGCTTTGCAGACAGAAGAAGGAAAAGCAGATTGAAAGGAGATGAGAAACGAAAGGAAGATAGGACTGGAAGAGGACAAAATTAAAAACGAATTAAACAAAAACTGGACGAAAACGTTAATTTATTGCAAAATGAAAGAAATGGAGATGCTAAGAAGACAATAAATGAAAAGAGATGCAAAGGTTCAGGTACCCACGTATTAAAATAGCAGGAGTCGACTGCGGATCAAAGAACAGAACAGTCCACCCGATAGCGATAACACTACAAACGGAAACGGGAGATGAGATCATCGATAAAATAAGAAAAGGAAATGCTAAAGAAGAAGGAATAAGGGTGGAAAAAAAGAAGGCAAAAGACAAAAGATTATAAGGTTGCAGTTCGAAGCAGGGGTGGAAAAATTAAAAACAAAAGGAAAGGGTGAGATTAAAAGCAGAGGAAATTTTAAAAAAGATCCTTTGTAATATTACGAGTAATGAGGTATAAAGCGAGAAATCATAACGCACAAGACAAAAACAAAAACTATAGAAACCTCAAAGAGGACCCCAGATGGGTGGAATAGGAATCCGAACCTCGCTTGTCATCGTTTCAAGGTTTCCTGTTGGGAAAGTCTTGTTGACCACGAAACGTTACGTACCTCAAAAGAAGAGGCACAAATCACCCTTGAAGCCCAGTCCGGGATATGGACACAAAAAAACTGGACCGAAAGGCAGATCTCTGCGACTGTGGGGTCCTCAAGAGGATAAATGCGGTGGATGGGACCCCGACGCACAAGAAGTCACACGAAGCAGAACCCGGATGACGGGAAGTCCGACTGCCCAATAAGAAAATGGGAGGCCCTGGCAAGGCGGGAGCCACGCTAAGGGTCCCGGTAGTGGGCAGAGGGCAGAATATGCCGGGAAAATGTGATAAGGCCAACCTCCAGGGGGAAAAAGGAACTTGAGTAAGCCAAAAAAAGAAGAGCGTTGCCCGGATCCAAGAGCCTCATCGGTAGTATTGGGGAGAGGGTGACCGAAGGATAGTAAAGGGCAAAGATTACCAGGGAAAGGTGTTTTGGCCGTTTCGACGAATTCGACATCACCATTACCCAGAATCAAAGCGAGAATGGGAGTCGAATGTTGAGAACTGGACGTTGGGAAATTGCGGTAAAGGGGTACCGAACCAAAACCCATCGACCGATACTAAATAGGATCGGCAAAGGCCACCCATTAAAGCTGGATACGTGGTAATGGGGGAATGAATGGGAACACCCAAGCGCAACCACGGGACAACGAGGAAGGAGGGGCTGCAGCACCAATGAGTTGGGAGTCAAATTTGAACGTCGGGGAACGGAACCTTCGAACTTTTGAGAGGGACCAGATACGTTGGTCGAATACCCTGCTATTGAGCTGCTTTGGAAAGGGAGATTATCGAAAGAACCAGTCGGACCATAACCTTTGTTGACATTATAGGGATGAGGGCCCATTAAACTAAAAGGAATAGGATTAGGCACAAAAAAGGGACGGAGCCAAGGAAGACTCACCAACATCCGGGAAAGGAAATTTAAAAGGAAGAAAAGAGAAGATAAATGACAAAATGCACTGGAAGACGCAAAGTTAGTTAAATTAGGAAGTCGTGGGACGGGATTCCCGGAAAAGGATGTCGAACAAAGTTGTTGGAATGATGAGCTGGTAGGTCAAACGAAAGTTCCCAGACTAAAACGCCGGATATCGACGCACAAGGAGAAGGCAACTGGTCGGGATAGGTAGTTAAGGGGACGTCAAGGAAGTAAGGCTGGCCAGACAACAGCTGGAAAGAGTTCGCAGCAAGCAGGAGGAGTCGTGATGACAAACAGAGCAGGCAAACGACCAAAATAGAGGAAGAAATCCCTTCCGTGTGTGGAACCCCGGGACGAAGGTCGGAATATTGGCAGAAACTTTTACCCTAAGACAGGGAGAATGATCCAGCCCATGTGGAATGCCCAGAATGTGAAACGAAATGGGGGGTTACTCCTTCACTTAGACGAACTTATTTGGGGCCCGTTTAACCAAAAAGGCCCTGGCCCGAACCAAGGCGGAATCTGCATGGCTGCCTAACGTTGCGACCACCCTTGGACCGCAAATGCATGCCTCGTCTCGAAACACTTTCCGGTGAAGTGGAAAGAGGCTGTAGTGGTTTTTGGGGAAGGGGGAAGGACGATTTACGACCGAAAGCGATAGACCAATTGTTCCCGCCGTATTTGGCAAAATACGGAGAAGATGCATTAGAGACTTAAAGGATATATTCCGGCCAAGGGAAGAAGGGTTTTTTGCCACGGACGGAGGACGCCCTTGACCGTTCAAAAATAAAACAGGAACGAAACGCAAAAGTTGATATCAGTCATCCACTGACATGAGGGCCCTTCAAGGCTTTGGTCCGGCAATTGCGATTGGCCGAAACGGGCTCCCAATTGGGGGCTGGTCGGGGCACTTTAGGACCGACTGCGCGGGTCAGCGCTCGGAACATGTCCGTAAAACGACCAAAGGTGCGTGGGGGTCCAGGGGGTCCCATATTCGGAATCTCCACAAACCCGATACTGGAGGAAATGGAAGAATGGGCATACGCCAGGCATTCGCAGACGACATCGTTCTGGTGGTCTCAGGGGATTCGGCCCTGAGATAGAAAGGACGGCTGGGAGCTCCTGAGTTATGGAGTTGGGGAGTCGAAAACAATGGGTTTGCAACGTCCAAGACCGGCATGTTTGACAAAGGGTGAAAACACCCCAACTCTGGCATGGGAGGGGAGAGCGTGATACCAGGGAGAAGGAGGTTCTTTCAAGACGCATTGTTTTCAACAGTCAGTTAAGGGCGTTGTTGTGGTCCAAAAACTTGACCAACTTCACGGGCATAAAATCAGTGGGGTGAATTTGAATACCAGAACGATGACATGGACGTAGAGCGATTGTAACCTATGGGCGAGGTTCCGCAACCGAAGGCCCAAATAGCAAACGTTTCCGGTAAAACGCAGCGCCCAGAAGATAGGGGTCTCCGACAGCACGCTAAACTCGGTCCTCGTTTGGTGGTTTGCTTCCTGACAAGGGATTGGGAGGCTGCCCTCACGTACGAGACAAGAGGGCAATCAAGGGAAATTGAAACAAGACCCGAAAACTTGTTGAGGACCCCACTTTTATCGGCGGGCTTGGCCCCTTGAGGCACCAGAATACACCACAGAAACTGGACTTTTGGGAAACACAGGACTCGCAATCAGCCTCGAGACCGATGCCGTGGGTGAGTTTCCCCCCCTGCAACGGGCCGGTAAGAAAGATTTGAAGACAAGGGCTCCCCGATCATTGGGTGAGAGTCATGAGGGTGGAGGGAAATGAGGGGGCAGACACTTTGGCGAAGGAGGCCGATTACGTCAAAACGAAACCGAACCCAGAATGTCCCGGTTTGTTTGTAAAGAAGGTAATTCTGGAATCCGTGGAAGAATGGAATATTAGATACGTTGTTTCTTTTAAAAGAAGGTAATTCGTCAGGAACCGTGGAAGAATGGAATATTAGATACCAAACGGAAGCAATTGTTCTACCCAAACTTTTTTTTTCCGGAAGGCGGTAGGGTTTTAAAAAATGAGATGGACCCAACTTGTTCGTTTACGGTCATGGGCCCGGGGCTTATTGCACCCGGCAAATGAATAACCGGCGTATTGGATGGTGAATCACCAAACGATAGAACACCGGGACTGCCTGTGTGGAAGAAAGGCCATGGTGGAATTTGTCCAAGATCGGAGCAGAGTAATGAATTATTAGCAACAACGAAAGTAGGAAATTATTTATAGATCTGTGCAAAAATAAGTTAATAGGTAAAGAAAAAAGGGACTATAATTTAACCTCACTTGAATTATTTAATATTAGTATAGAAAGATTAATAAGTATTGTAATAAAAAATGTAAAAATTTAATAAATTTTAGGATTTTAAGAAATATGTAATAGAATGATATGGGAAGATTTTAAGAGCAACCTGAAATTGTAATGTAAAGATGTTAGTAAGAAGGAAAATTAATTAAAAAAAGAGATAGGCTTGCAAAAAAAACAATTTATAATGAAAGGAAAATTTAGAATTGTAAGTTCTAATTATAATATAAGAAAGTAGATAAAGAGAAAGTTTAAAAAATTCCAAAGATAATAAATGGTTGAATAAATAGTAAGAAATAATAATGGAAACTGTTTAAAGTATAAATATATATATATTGTCAAATTTAAAAAGAAAAAGAAAAAGAAACCACCCATGTGTGATGTGTGTTTGGTGTCGAATTTATTACCCGAATATAATTTAAGAAAATAAAATAAAGATTGAATTTAGAATAGGATAGCTGGGAACCCACCCAGGAAAGTAATGAATGAGGATGAAAAAAGAAAAGATAGTTGACAAAAAAGGGAGAGGAATAACTGCGAGAACTGGCGAAAGAGAACAGCAAAAAAGCTCCGAAGTGGAAGATCGTCAAAAAAAAAAAAAAAAAAACCCCAACCTAACCAACCCAACCTAACCAACCCAACCTAACCTTTTTGTAAAACCTTAAGGTGCCGGGGGGGAATGCTCCGGGGATGTGGGGAGTCCTTATATGTAGGGGCTTGGGTGGGCCCAAGGTCACTAAAACCCAGCGGTGTTTCCTTCCGCTATCGAGAAGCCACGGGCACGATGAACCCACCGCGACCCGCCGCGGTTGTTGGTGGATGTGAGACCCTTTGTCGGGCGTTAAAGCGCCCCCGGCCGAACGCCGGCCTACCGGTTAACTTGTCCGATGCGCATGAGCACCTCGCCCCCGCGACTCCCGGGCCAGTGGGCAGCGGGCCCCACCCCCGCCCTGAGCCCCATCCGGGGACATCATCGTTGTTGACGCTGGCCTTGGTTCCTTCGGCGAGCGCCTCCCCCCTCGTGGCCGGCCTCCCTTGGTGAAATTCTCCGCCCCTCACGCCTCCACTTTTCTTTTCCCCCGCCTGGCTTGATTAAGGGCAGCGATACATCCGCACCGAGGCAGCCCGTAGGTTCGTTGTCGACCCAGAAAAGCCGGATGGTGGCCCGGCCCTCCTTCGTCGCAGTGGTGGCACCGCGGTTTCTTTTCACCCACAGGTACCGCCGGCGGCCCGGGTTCGCCCCGTGAGGCGGAAGGAGCCACCGGTCTTTCACCCACCGAGAACACCGGTCGGATGGATTGAAGGCCGGCACATCGTGGCTCAAGGCCGATCCTACCCAGTGCCCCGTCCCGTTTCCCGCCGAGATCTTTCGGGTGGTAAATGGCGGCGCGCGCCAGAATCCGTCGGCGAAAGCCCCGTCCAGGCCCAGGGCACGGCCCGCGGGGCGCCCCCTGGAGATGGTTCGATAGCCCCACCGCCCGCATGGCCATCATCCTGCAGTCTCCGAGGGCGATTGGTTTTTGGGGAAGGGTTCGGCCCAAGGGGCGCCGAAGGACATTGATCGGTATGCCCTGTACAGTTTCCCGCACGCGAGGCTGGGGCCCCAGGTTAGAGCAGCGAAGCCAGGGTCCTGGGGCCGACCTTACGGAAAGAGGGGGGTTTCCCGAAACCAACGTCCATCGAGGACGAGCCCCAGGTTGTCATTGTTCGGGTGATTGATCCTCGCCCCCACAACGACCTCCATCTCTGAGAGGCGCGTTTTGGCCCGGAAAGCCAGGCCCTGGTTTTTAAAGGCCACGGTGAGGCCAACCCGGATCGCGACCACTTTTGGACTGCCGCGTAGCGAGGATTTCACCCCGCGGTGCGTCTTTCCGCGGCATATAACAATTGTGTCCTGGGAACACACGCCTCCACCCACGGGTTGGCGCCGCGGAGCACTGGTCGAACCTGCCATAGGGTCGGGGCCCAGGGCCGACCGGGGACGCCACAAACAACCCTTTGGTCTCCCGCCCCTGTGGGTTTTGGCGCGCCTGAGAGGTAGTTGCATGCGCTGCGGAGGTACCCGGCAATTTGAGGCCGTTCCGATGGTCGTCCAGGGCAGGAGTTGAAGGCCGATTGTCCAACGACAGGCACACCCCCCCCACTTCCCTTTCTGTGGTGTCCTCAGACGGGGGATTGCCCTGATCGGAACGACCTGAGCGAAACCGTATTGATTCTCGCTCAGGTTCGGACCGACGTTGTCCAGGGTGTTGACGAGTCGCGCCCAAGCGCTGAAGATTTCGATCCGTACAGCACGATGGGGCGATACGACGACGGCTGGGGTCTGGGCCCCGTTCCCGCAGCAGCACCAGCCCATATTCCAAGCCGCGGACCGACCCGACCAGGCAGTTTCAAAACGGCGAGACCGCGGCCCATCTCCTCCATCGCGAGGACCCAGGCGCGCCCCGGTATACCGTCAGGCCTGGGTGCCGTATTTTTGAGGCCCATTTTGTGGACCGCCACCGCAAGTTCCGCAGGTGTTTGGGCGGAAGCCTCTGGTCATCATTTCGAGGCCTCCGGGAGCCAATTTGGGGTACCAGATGGAAAGAGGGCGAGATGACGTTCCGGGAGATCCGGTGAGGCACTGGACTGGCGGGGCGGGCGTTTTTGCCGCACCCATTTAAGGGGTTGCCCAGGGATCTTCCTCCAGCGTCGCAAACCATTCCGCCACGCTTTTTCTTGGCCTTCGAAAAGGCATCACAAAGGGCGAGACGGCCCCGGTATTTTCGAGATGGCGTCCCAGCCGTTGGGTCCTTGGGTCGACGCGATACCTTTTAGGGGGGACGGCCGCCGTGCACACTTGCTGCAGGTGGTGCAGTTCCGGCCACCAATGTTTGACGTCGAGGCCTAAGGTCCCGCCCGCGGCATCGAAGCATCCAAACGCCGGGCGGCCCCCAGCCATTCCGGCACTATCCAGCGTCGGAGGGCAGAGGCCCCAAGATGCGACGAGGGCCCTTGGAGGGGTGCGGTCCAGGGTTCAGGGACCATCCGGGCCGACCAGGTATTTTGGGGCCCAGATTTCGTGTCAGCAGAGAGTAAAGATGTATCTTGGTCCGAGAGGGTCTGTTCTTCCGAACCCCCAGTTGGGGGCGACCAAGCCGAGCGAAAAGGTCAGGTCGACTAGACCGCCGTTTGCCGGACGAGGGCGGTCGCCTATTGACCAGCCCGGATTGGAAACGCCATCCACCTCCACCGGCGGGCCTGCGTCCGTGGACGGACACCCCAAGCGGATTTGTTAAGTCCCGGCGAGATCCAGGGACGTCGGCCACCGGACGGCCGTCAGCCCACGAGAAAGCCCCTGAAGTCGGCCAGGCGTTGGGAGAGAAGAAACCCCCACTACGGGGGGCTCCCGGGGTTAAAGCCAAACCCTGGCCTTTGGTCAGCCTCTGTAGATGGAGGAAGACCTGGGGCCGAAGAGAGGGACAGATGAGTCGACGTCACCACCCAGTCGCACCCTCGATGGGACGGGGTGGTCCGAAACGATAGTAAGTCGCACCACCGCGCTGGGTTTGCAGGAGGCTTGGGAGCGCAGTGGTTCGGCCCGAATCTGTGTCGCCGTTATTGGGCTTTCCCATTGGTACCGTCAGGTCAGGCCCGCCGGGTGGGGTTCGGCACCTTTGCCTTTAGTAGCCTTTTGTGCTGGTTTGCGGGCCTTACACCAACACTGTGGGTCCGCCGGCTTCCCTTTGCGCAGGAGCGCGCGGGTGGCGCGTTACAGGTAGGGGGATCCCGGTGGCCGATGGAAACAGAGTCCGCCGCGGTCGTCCCGGTGCAAGCCACCCAGGGCCCAGTCTCAGGGCATTGAAGCATCGGGGACGCGGGAAAGAGCCGCACGTCCGCCCATCCGACGCCACCTTTGTTTGGTGCAGTCATTTTTGGCGGCCCTGTCCATTTGACCCAGGCCGTGCGAGCCTTCCCCGCCGCGCCAACCCCATTTGACGGATGGAAGTTACGGGGTATCGCCTGCGACATCGGTTGCAGTGGCGAGCCAATCCGGGGATTCGGAGTTCGAACATTTTGGGTCCTGAGATGCACCAATCCTTCCCAGAGTCTCCTTCAGCTGGCCGCGATGGTCGGTTTTTTGCAGGCCGGCCGGCGATTCAGCCGCGCCCCGGTCCTGGCCAACTTGAATTTGACCCCGGGATGCTAGGCCTTTTAGATCGACGCCTCGTTTTGCCCTCTGAAGGACGCCCCAAGCCGGGCGCGCAGAACGCGCAGACCCCGGGACGCGGCCCCCTGTTTTTTTCCCCCTGGTAGGGTCTGCTTCACCCGGTCCACTTGTGTGGGGATGGGGTGGTCGGCCGGGATTCCGTGGGCTCGCCCGCGGCAGCTGCCCTGTGGCAGCCAGATTTTTCTTTTTTGGGACCCCACTGGTGCCGGGCCAGGGTTGCCGGAGGGGTAAGGTTTGACACCACCGGACACGTATCTTGTGTGGCCCCCGACATTGTTGGGGACTTTCACCGCGTCGGCAGCCAGGGAAGGGCGGACGCGTCTCGGGAAGAAGCCGGTCTTGTGGGTTTCCAGAAATCGAGTCGAGACGAAGGGAAATTTGCGGACCGCCCTCGGCAACCTTCGACGTTGAGGAAGGGGATGGGTCGGGTCTTTCCAAGAGCTCGCGCTTAACGCGCGAGCTCGGGATTTATTTCTGGAGCCCCGGGAGGCGGGTGTTGCCGCTCCAGGGTGCGCCTTGAAGATGTCCTGAGGAGGGCCGCGCATGACTTTTTCAGGCGACCGAGCTTTCAGCGCCTTCAATAGGGGCCCGCCAAATTTTTGGAGCTTTGGACTTGTTTTAAGATTCCAACCCGATTATCCGAAGCCCTTTCGCCGGTCGCACCTTTCGTCCATTAGGGTCCGATAACGAGGACTTGAAACCGAGGGGGCAAGGATCCTCTTGGTCTCCCCATGAACCTTTTGGCCGACCTTAAGGGCCCGCGAAGGAAGAGGCCGGCTCCAGCGACGCCCCTGGTCGGTGGCTTCCCAGGTTTTGGGTAAAACCGAGTCGTTTGAGCCTTTTGGTTGCCAAGCAATTTTGGGAAGCGTCTTTATCTTTCCTTCTCGACGTCGTCCTTGTCGGGACGGGAGACGGCGGTCTCAGCGCCTCACCTCATCAGAGGTTCGCCCCTACGGAACTTTTTGGGGAAACCGGGCGTTGCCGACCCGGACATGATTTATTTTAGCCTTTCTATTTGACAATCGGTGTCCATTTGGCCTTTGGTCGTGGTGCTTCTCCTTCCTCCGTCGCATTTGTGGTCCCTACATGGATCTGACCCGCCGAAGGGGTGGGGATTCCCCAGCAATGCTGGGACCCACCGGGGAAATTTTTCAAAGTCCTTTCATTTGTGACTTTGGGGGTTTGCCCCAGTGCCTCCCGCGAGGCCTGCTCGCCATGCATCCCGGGCCAAAGAAACCAAAGATTAGGGATTTAAAGAGGTTTTTCGGGGAGGTTTTTTTTTTAAAATTAAAAGTATAAATATGATGGAAATATTACCATTTTTTTTTTTTTTTTTCCTCCCTCCCCCCTCACCGAATCTTCACCCGAGCGCTGCCAGTCCCCGGACCACGCACTTCCCACCCACCGGGAAACCCGCGGGTCCCACCCCGTCGTTTTTGTCCGGCCGGGAAGCCGGTAAATCTGGGGGCCCCCATCCGCAACCTGGGACGCGCCGGATGGGGAGATCTGACAACCCCAAAGAACCCAACTTTTTTTTCCTTTGGAAAATCCGCTTAGGATTCCCGCCGCCAAAGGAGGGGGCGGGATATGTGGGCCCCGGACCAAGATGGAGCGGGGTAACCCACAAAACCAAGGTTGTTCCTTTTTGTCGCGAGCCCCGGGGGGATGAAGCCCGGGACCCGCGCACGGGCTCGCCTCTTTTTCGGGGCCTTCCCGGGGTGTTGGGCACCCGGAACGTGCGGGCCGTGGAACAAACGAGGCGCCCCTCTTGAGCCCTTCTGGGCGGGGGCACCTCTGCCGGCCGCCCGGGGCCCCGGTCAGGGGGGCGCGTACGCCACCCTTCGGCGCCCTGCCTTCTGGGAAGCCAGGGCGCCCGGCCCCCCTGTCCCTTTTCCGCGGCCTTTCCCACCCCTGCAAAAGCAAGGACGGCGCCCACGCCTTTCGCCCACATCCTGCGTACTGAGGAAGCAAAGGTCGCAGACACTACGCATGCTCTGAAACAAGAGGTCCTGAGCCCCGCGTGGTTCAGATTTGTCTGCGGAGCTCTGGATCTTTTTGGACGGCCTTTGAGTCCCCAGGAAGATGGGGCCCTGGCTTCCCAAGCCCAGGCCTCACCTTTGCCCCCGCCTGTCGGGTTTTGGTGGCAGGCCGGGCCCCCAACCCGGGCGGGTTTTGTTGCCGGGCGAAAGGGATGCTGCGGCGCGGCCTCGCAGTTTCTGCCTGGGGCCCAGCTGGCCAGCGGGGAGGGCACGTGCGGTGACGCCCGAGACACGCTCCGCCGTGCCCTATTTGGGCACCGGAAGCAGCGCACGGACGCGCGCAAGCAGTTTGACCCGACCGAGCACCACCCGAAGAGGCGCCCACCACCAATTCTTTTTTGGGGCTGCAAAGGGAGCCACATATTTCCACCGGAGACCGGACCCCCCGGGATTTTTCCCATTTACGGGACCGGCGCCTTTTGCGCTACCGCCCCGGCCACCTGCTTTTTTCCTTTGAATCATCCAGGCCCGAGATGGAAATCCGCCCTTTTCGGCCTGGATATGGTTATTCCCAAAAACCAGTTTTTTCTGCCAATTGGTCCTTTCCCGGGTTTCAGTCTCGGAACCTGAGGATCCGGGTCTTTGCCTGGCGGGGAGGCCATCAGGATATCCCCGTTTACATTTTTTGGCATCTTGGAGGATGTCGGAATGGCCTTTTGGGGCCCGGCGCAGCTTGATCACAGCCGACGGAGGGCCTTGCCTGCACCTCCGTTGCCGGTGTTTTTGACCAGCGCCTGGTTTGGCAGTTTGGGGCGTCACCAGCGTCCACCGCCGTGGACCGCCCTGGGCCGTTGCGCCATTTGCGGGCGCTGGTCGCACCCCGGCCTGCCCCCCTTTTTCTTCCTCCCTTTGGGGAAGAGTTTTCCCCATCCGGCGTCGTTTCCTTTGCCGCTGTGGTACCGGGCCGCAGAGGGGCAGGGGGCGCAGGGGCAGCAGGAGAGAGGGGTAGAGAGGCAGCAGCAGGCCCTACCACTGCAGCAACGTCGGTGCCCCCGTTTTCGGCGGCCAGCGGTGGACGGGGCCCCGGCGGAGGGGTCCCCATATCGTCGCGGGGGCCTGAAACATTGGGCCCACCGCCACGATGAGGCGCCGCAGATTTGCTCAACACCCGGCGGCCCTGGTGGACATCTCCTTCACAGGGCCCTTAGCTGCCGGTTCTCTACTTGAGAGGCCGGAGCCACTTCTTCTAGCGCCCACCCGGCTAAGAGCGTCAGGCTTTTTTATTTCAGCGACTGGGTGGACCAAACATCCAGGTCTTTTAGGGCGGAGGAGCAACTTTTAGCAGGATCGGCCCTTGGTTGCCGGATCGTGGGCAACCTGGGAGGATGCCCGATTGAGCGCCATCTCCTTTGCATCCCCCGGGGTTAAGGTCCCCATCACGGCCCGTTCCCTCCGAGCGGCTCCATACTTTTCGAACGTGGGTCCTTTCTCCGACGCTCTGCGTTTTTGAGTTTTTGGTTTTTACCGAGGACCGATCGGGGTTAAACCGTGGCCACCGGGAACGCGATCTTTGGTTGTCGGGTTGGGCGTTTCAAGAAACGCCCGGTTCGTCCGCGACAGCAAGGGAGCAAAGATTTCTTCCCGGACAAATTTTTGGGCCGGCTGGTGTCCTCACTGACGACTGTGAGTGCCGGCGCCTCCCCGGGCTTCCCGAAAAAAGGCAAGCGTTTTCAACGGAGAGCCGGGCCTCACCGGTCCCGGGCCTCCCTTTCAACTGATCCTTCCGAAATGTGTTCGGTGTCCTTTTCCGCCATTGTTTTTGGATCATTTTGTTTTTGGAAGTTTGATGATCCATACAAACCCAGAATAAGGTAAAAAGCCACCGGGCCAGGGACCGGGAACCGGAACCCCAAATGCCTGGGGCGGGAAGTTCCCAGGGGCCGCCAGCGATGTTCGTTCCAGCGCCTTTGGAGCACCCGACGCCACGTACCACAACGCCGGAGATCAACGGTTTTTTGGGAGGTTTTCCCCGGTCCGGCCAAGAAGGCAGGACCTCACACGCCGCAGGCCGCGGCGATCCACACACCCCCGACAGGCCGAGATCGCCCGGTGCCGGGCCGAGTGAAAACCGACGAATACACCGTCCTCTTTGGGGACCCATTCAAACATCTGCACTTTACCCTTGCCCAATCCCCACACAACCCAACCTTTGCCCTTTTCCTTTTGTTTTCATAATCACCCGGCAGGCCACGCACTGAGGGACGGTCACCCGTGTTCCTCTTAACAAAGAGGGGTACAGGAGCGAGGGTCTGAGGCCCGCCCAACAGGTCACCTCTGGGGAGGCCCCGCCACATTCCACCCTTTAACGGGAGAGATGCAGCACCCCTGTCGTTTTGTCCGCGCCGGCCGAAGCCGGACCCCATATCGGGGGCCCTTCCGCAACTGGGACCGCCGGAGGGGACTACAACCCACACCGGGAACCTTTTTTACCATGGGAAATGCCCAACCGTCCCGGGGCAAAGACGGGTTTTGGGACGCACCGACAAAACCACCACGTTTTTTCCGAGCTGGGGCAGGAACGTTTTGCACCTTTCGCCCCCACCGGCGCGGCCCGGAAAAATTCATCTCGGCCCTTTTACGGCCATCGCCTCTGGGCGTCGGAATGGCCTTTGTTTCCGGCTCCTGTAGTGAGGTAACAGACCCGAGTCTGTTCCCAGGGGCCTGGGGGAGGGTTCCCCGACCACGGGACCAAACTCCCAGCCCCAGCGGCGGCCCGGGAGAAGCCCGCCGCTACCATTTTCGGGTAGAAGGAGAAGAGACACACCCATGCCGAATGTCCCCTCCTCCCGCGGCCCCTCCACACCGCATCACGGCTGGCCCCCGAGTCGCGGAGGATGAGAGGCGGCCTACGAATAGACACTCCTCTTCCCCGCGACTCCACCCTGGTGGAGGGACGGGAAGGCGGCACGTCTACCTCCTGCGACCGTCCCTCGCACCCTCCAAAGCGCATCCAAAAGCGGGCTTGTGCAGCCCGCTGAGCAACCTCCTCACGGCCGGCCCACACCTCAGGCCGGCCAGGTTCTTAGCTTCCCGCGGCCACCCAGGAAGCCGCAGGTACTGAGCCCCACCGCTACGACAAAGCGAGAACCTGTTCGGGGGAACCTAACCTAACCTAACCTTTTTTTTTTTTTTTTTTACCGTGGGAATGCCCACCCGTCCTCGCGGGCAAGACGGTTATGTCGGACCGCACCGACTAAACACCACGTTGTTCCTTCCTGACGCTTTAGGGTGGGGTCCGGAACGTTTTACACTCATCTGCAACCCCTAGCGCTGGCCCGAAGAGCCCCATCTCGGCCTTACGGCCATCTGCCTCCCTCTGGCGCTGGAACCGCGCCCTTCGTCTCGGCCTGTGTTTGAACAGATTCCCAATCTGTTACGGGCCTGGAGCCAGGAGTTCCCTGACCACGGACCAAACTCCCTAGCCCCCGGCGGCGGCTCGATGTTACGCTCGCCGCTGCTCCATTTTCGGCCGCAGAAGGGGAGAGATCGACGACACCATGCCGAATGTCCCCCCCACGGCCCCTCCCACCGCATCAGCGGTGTGGCCCCTGCGAGTCGCGGAGGATAGGGAGAGGCCTACGAAAATCCGACACTCCTCTTCCCCCGACTCCTCCTTGGTTGCGAAGGACAGGAAGGGCGGCACACCTACCTGCAACCGTCCCTCCACCCTCCAAAGGCGCATCCAAAGCGGGCTTTGCAGCCCGCTTGGAGCGTCCTCCACGGCCGGCCCCACCTCAGGCCGGCCAGGTTCCTTGCTTCCCGCGGCTGACCCAAGCCGCGGTACTGAGCCACCCACACAAAGGGGAACTTGTTCGGGGAACCTAACCTAACCTAACCCTAACCTAACCTAACCTCATTCGTCAAGAGGATTCTTCGGCAAGGGTCCATTGACGAATGGAATCCGCTACATATCGGACCAACAGCCTCAACCACCAAGCTCTTCTTCCCCAATGCAGTCGACGCGCACCGCAAGTTAGGAGGCTGGAACTGAGTCCACCGCTGGTGCAGGGTTCTAACGGGGCATGGGGTTTTGGGAGTATCTCCACCGCTTCAAGTGTCGGGATGACCCGGACATGCGAATGCGATGGGGAGTCCGCAGAGCGTCCTGCAACTTTAACGCAGTGTCCAATCTTCGGTAGGCAACGACAAGACTTGCCACCGAAATTGGAACACAAATTAGAGCAACATACCAACCATAATGCACACCAACAACAAGCCTTTTGGGAATTTTGCAAAAAAAGATCAAACTCAAACATAAAGAACGGCCCAAAAAATAAATATTCTAATATAGACGATTTTAATTATAAGGCGAAAGGGCAAAAAAAAAATATAATAGTATGAAATTGTTAGATTAAAAAGAAAAAAAAAAAAAAAAAAAAAAAAAATAACGATTAACGTAAATTAAATGCGTGAACATGCACTGGGTGGACTTATTAAGGTACAGAAAACAATTATGTTAAAATTAAATTAAGATAACGAAAAAGATAAAAATAAAAAAGTTAATTAAGATAAAAAAAAGAAATTTAATAAAATTGTTAAGATAAAAAATAAATAAAAACAAAATTAACTATAATAAAAAGGTTAAATTAGTAAAAAAAATGTAATATCAAGAAAAGTAGAACATAAAATAAATAAGTAAAATGTAAACAGATAAATACAAGAATAAAACACAAAAATGAAGAAGATAAAAAGATGAAAAAAAGTGATGTTAACAAATAAAAGAAATTTAAAAAGAACAAGTACCGAAACCCAAAGGCAAACGGGTCCCGTCCAATTGTGGGAAAAAAAAAAATAACTAACCTAACCATTCCCAAAATATTCTAACTCATAGCGATCTTTGTTCTTCCCCAAACTTTCTAATTAGAACCAATTTTTTCCTGTTTTAATACAAATTTAGCATCATCCGTTGAAAGTTTCAGTTTTATAAAATTAGTTTCCGCCAACAAAGCCACTTTTAAAAATTAAATTTTTCGAATCTTTCAAACTGCAATTTATTGTTTTGATCTTTGCAACATAATAATAACTAATTATCACCCATTTTTAAAGGATTTGGCGAATCCATTATTTTTGGAGTTACATTTCCCCATTTTCAAAGTAAATCCGTCTTAAATTCCCAATTTTTCAAAAATTCTCACCTTTTGCACAAACTCCGATTCTTCATCCCAACACCACCCGCACCAAATGACGCGAATCGGAAAAACAGAAAAATTTCCCACCTCCCCCCCCTGCTTTGGGAATTTCTCAACGTAAAAATTTTTTTGCTAAACTTTATCGTTAAACATGGAATGGCTCCTAAACGACAAACTCCAACCCGGTCTGCGAGGATATAAATAGCAGGGAAACATATTTAGACACAGTCCGTAAGCTTGTTTCCCCAACAAACCGCCGTCACCGAGGGGAGCGTCACCGCTGCCAACAAAGGCCCATCTGCTCTGCAGCGGAAAACGGGGCGAATTTGGGGCGCGCCATCGCACCACCACCAGCCCCCGCCGCCTTCTGGGCCACTACCGAGGGATTGAAGGAGGAATTGTTGTTTGCAAGAAAAGGAACCCGGCAGACAACAACAACGCCACCGCCGCTCCATCCGCCCATCGTACCACAAGCGCAGCGAAGACCCAAAACCAGACCAGCCGCCCCCACGTCCCAAACTCAAAGGCACCACCACCCAAACCGGCCATTTCGTTCCGGAAAACGGAAGTAAAAATCTAACAGGATTTATGAGGCTGGAGACAACATTATTTTAAGAACCCGGTTTGCCCGCAGAGTACAAGGGGCCAAAACAAACTAAAAATTGAGGGCACCGTTGAACAAAGAAACGACACTTGATCGGAAAGTAACAGGACACCATCCACGCGAACCCTGCAGGTGCTGCCCGGTCTCTGAAGGGGTTCCGGACGTTCCTCTGAAATCTAGTCGGAAACCAGGACGAACCGAACTCACCGACGTCTTAAAAGGAGGAGGATTTGATTCCGCTTCGCGCCAAAACCGGAACCCCCAACTTTAAACGCCGTCCACACCCAAATTGGTTTTGGCCAGGTGGCAAACCTGCAGAATCGGCCCGACCAAACGTATCCCATTGAAAGTTCATACCCTTTCCTGAGGCCGAAATGCCCAAGCTTCCATACAAAAAAATGCCCATAAACGAACAACCTTTGCACTGCGTGATTCCTCCCACACTGCAGCCGACGCCTAATAAGGAGCCAAGTGCAAAATTCGTCAAACAAACACTGACCAAAACCACCCACCGCACACAGCGCCACATCACACAACTGCCCAAAGTTTTAGGGACAAAAATTATTGACAAAATGATTTGGCCAGACAATTTAAAAGAACCCCATCAAATTTTTAAATCAAGTAGATAAATCCAAGAACAGTGGCACGGTTTTGTCCACAGTTGATCGATCCACCCAGCTCTAATATCCGAACCAGGGGGGGTCGGGGGAAAAACATCCCGGGGATTTATCCATCACCCTCCCCCGAAAGCGGGTCAAAACATGCATCTGGCGAAGAAAGGGTCCCGTCCGGCCTTCAATTTCCGGCAAACCTAGCGAATTCAAATACAGGTAATAAAAAACATATGCCCAATTGGGTTTGACAGACTCCAAAAAACCCTGGAGCGCCGGACGCTTTTTCCCCTGGGAGGGCAGGAATCCCAGAGGGAGACTTTTGGTTGGCACCCATCGGGGAGCAAGAAGGAACTCAGAGGCAAAACCTGGAACGGCCACAATGCCCATAAATAGCCAGAGACAACCACATTTGAAACCATCCCCACGGCCGCAACCCGATCCTCCATCTCGACCTCACCTTTTCATCCCGACCTTTAAATGATCTCAGGATGGCATGTAAACATCAGCAGCCCCTTTAACAAAAAAGTTCAATTTCACCAGGACCACCTAAAAAACCAGAAAACACCTCCACTTTTTTTTATAAGACAAAAATAACGACATTGTTCGAAATACCTATACACTCATGGCCACTCGGAAATCCTCGACAGAGATGGATGGATTAAACCCTGAAATAGTTGCTCCACGACATCACGGAATCATACACCAGGCCAGGGATCAATGCGAAACCAGCCAGGGAACAAACAAGGCCACTCTTGAACAAGTTTGAAGACCCTAAAAAAGGTGATAGACCTTCACCAGATTGGCACACAAAGACAGAACCCACCCATAGACCCCTAAGAGCGCAAATCAAAAGGTCTTAGCACCCTTACGGGAGGGTTCAAG
Organism: Lamproptera curius; assembly: GCA_029286875.1. Taxonomy (NCBI): domain Eukaryota; kingdom Metazoa; phylum Arthropoda; class Insecta; order Lepidoptera; family Papilionidae; genus Lamproptera; species Lamproptera curius. The sequence goes on along the minus strand of JAGSMT010000622.1, from coordinate 9,244 downwards.
AAGCTTCCCAGTTTCTTGAATTACAAACCAAGGAGAACGTTGGTCACCCAGAATAGACTCCTGAAAGATTTAACCCAGAAGACCACCACCCTTATGGAGCAAACAGATTCACCACCAAAACAGAGACTGGGGAGGCTCTCTTGAACACTTCTACCCTGCCGACACTCCAGACCTCATGCACGCCATCACCAACTGGTGTGCTGATGCTCCGGCTCAAAGATGACCACCCACCGAGGAGGGGTAAGGGTTAACAAATGAATCCAAAAAAAGGCCCCAGGGTGGACCATTTCAGCTGAATTGCAAGCAACACTTTCCACCCCCTTTAATCACACATCATGAAACCGTTCCCTCACCCTAATACTTCGATCAATGGAAACCGATATGTAAAATCATCCCCAAACCAGGAAGAACAATTACACCTTTACCTCCACACCAATTGGACTCATCCCGTTCTGGGAAAGCTATTAAAAACGATCCAAAAAGTCATGAAGGGCATCAACCAAGAAAATAGTAACAGCAAACAATTCGGCTTCGGGAAAACCACGGTTGACGCCTTAATAATTTCATTGAAATTTAAAAGGCCAAACGGGATAAGTTACAGGTTGCCGCCGTTCTCGACATCAGGGCGGCGGCAACGCCGGTCCGGCCCTCCACCGTCTCCGAGAGCGTTGCCCCAGAAACATCTACTGGCTCATAAAAACTACCTCCAAGCGACACGTCGTCCGAACGGCGGAGTTCGCGTATCCACAAAGAGCAAAGGATGCGTTCAGGGTCTTGTGGACCGCACTGTAACATCATTCGATGAACTACTGCCCCATCACCACCTGGATGCCCTTTGCGGGGCCTAGCGACGACGGATATTGGTTCACCCCAACAACGTGAACCGCCTGGAGGGCGGGCGGTGTCAGAAGATAGCGGACTGGGGCGCGTTAATTCGGTGCCGCAAAAGTACTTTGTTTTACCCCAACCCGAACTCTTAGGGTGGAGATGGACCCAAATGTTAACCACCTTGAGACAAGCGGTATTATTCTAGATGAAAACTCATTTGCCGCCAGACGTACGTTCTGGGAAAAGAAGGAATATTTAAAGCTGGTTGTCTCCCCGACCAACCTTCATCCGAGAACGTGCGGACCATCATTCAGTCATCGAGTTCTCACCTATGCTGCCGGGGTGGGGCCAATAGTGAACAAGGATATATCCAAAATCTGACCAGCATGCAGCGTGGCCCGCCCAAAAAACGGGACCGTCTCGACCACTGCTGCTCTGGTTTCGCTCTTTACCCGCTGACCTCAAAATTCGGAAGACCCCCGGTGGCCACCGGAAACACCGCCCTCCCAGTGACATCCCTTGAAAACTTCCCGTCAAGAACCTGTTACATCCCGCGAAGGCTCCTTAAACCCAACCCCCTCAACCCCTACAAATTCCGGAACGAAGAATAGCAAAAGCCACTAGTTAATGACGGAAGGCCAGGAAGACGGGCAGTTGGCGCCGATTGTTACCGACCCGGAGACACTAAACCCCTCCAAAAACAAATTACACAGTAGTGCACAGTTTTCAGGCAGGCTATTTGCCATCGGGATGCCAATGGATAAAGGAAAAGCACCCAACCCATCTTTCCCGACTTCTCTTTCAATATTGCCCTTAATAACAGAAGCAACACCCAATGTGAAAATATTCATAAAACCAACGACAACCAAAACACACAAAAAAATGAAAAGGACTTCAGGAGTCAGGAAACAGGAAGGGGCGGCAGAAACAACAGACGAGCACAAACCCTGACCTCACAGTTCTAATTTGATGTGAAACAAAAGCCTGCCACAACACCCCACCGGGTCCAGATATTTGGCTCCGGGGTCACACCCCAAAGCACTACTACATAATTTAAAAGATATAAAAAATTCGGAAATGCACAAACATCATTGAGCTCCCAAATCCCAAGGGCAGAACCAGTCAACCACACCGGGTTTAAGATCACCGACGACACCTCCGGACAAAACCTCGCCAAACAATAGAAATCTACGAAGCACCGATGTTCCCCAAAAGACACGATCTGAGACTTGCCATGCACAAAGGTTCTCCATAAATTTAGTTGAAATTAAAAAAGGAATCAGCTATTAAATCCTTTACCCATTTTGCATCAATCATCAAAAACTTGGAAAATCAAACAAAGTTAATTTAAAAAAAAATATATATATATATATAATTTAATTATACCTCAGGGAAGATGTGAAACTGGTTGAAACCATAAAAGGTGGCCAGTTCACCTTCCATGAAAACAAAAACAAATTCTCCTAAGCCATATCAAAATGAAATCAATTTAAAAAAACCTCAAAATATAAACATAAAGTTGAAAAAAAAAACCTAACCTAACCTTTTTTTTTTTTTTTTATAAAACCCACGATACCCCCGGGGGAAAGACGGCTCGGACCTCACCGACAAAACCACCACTTGTTCCTTCCTGGGGTTTTAGGTGGGGTCACAAAAGTTTTGCACTCATCTGCAACCCCCGGCGCTGGCCGCGGAACCCTTCCGCCTTTGGCCTCCCTCTGGGCGGTCGGAACTAGCGCGCCCCGTCTCGGCCCCTGTGGGGGTAACAGACCCCCGAGTCTGTTAAGGGGCCAAACCAAGTTCCCTGCCACCAAGGAAACCTCCCAGCCCCCAGCGGCGGCCCGAGGCCCGCCCTACCCATTTCGGCCGGGAAGGAGAAGAGGACGACCCGCCGAATGTCCCCCACGGCCCTCCCACCGTCAAAGGGTTGGCCCGAGTCGGGAGGATAGGGAGCGGGCCTACGGAATACCGACCCCTCTTCCCCAGACTTTTTGGTTGAGAGAGGAAGGCGGACACCTACCTCCGCAACCGTCCTGCACCCTCCAGGCGCATCCAAAGGGGCTTTTCGCCCCGGGGCATTTTCTCCCCCGGCCACCCGGCCAGGCCCATTTTCCCCCAACCCGGGAAGCCGCAGGTACTACCCTCCCCCAGACAAAGGGGGAACCTGTTGGGGGCCTAACCCAACCTTTTTTTTTTTTTTTTTTGCCGTTGGAAAATCCAGTTGGTTCCCGCCGCCAAATGAGGGGGCAGGGGGATATGTCCCCGGACCAAGATGGGCGGCCGGTACCTAAAAACCAACGGGTTCTTTTCTTCCGTTGCCGGGGCGCGGCACGATCAAGCCCGGCGACCCCCGGCGCACGGGCCCTCTCGGGTTTTCCGGGGTGTTGGGCCCCGGAACCCGCTTTTAGGCGCCGTGCCGGAACAAACGCACGGGCTCCCTCTTGAGCCCTTCCTCGGCGGGCACCCTTGCCCCCCCAGGGACTCAGTGCGGGGGAAGGTGGCGCGTCGCCCCTTCGGCGCCCTGGCCCTGCAAGCCGGGCGCCAAGGCCCCCCGTCCCTTTCGCGGCCCTTCCGGCCACACGTCCTCCGCAAGGACGGCGCCCCCACCCGCCTCTAGCATCCGCTACCCCGGGAACAAAGGTCTGCCCCACATTACGAGCCTCGGCGTTGTCGCCCAGGCTGGGCATTTCCAACGGTTTGGGGTCCTTCCAAAGCCACAGTGGTGGCCCCTCTTGGGCTCCACCGGGCCACCGCGGCCAGGCCTCCGAAAAGCCGGTCCAGGAGCCGGGCCGCGCGGAATGTTAGGGCCATGTCCTTTCTAGCCACCCTTTAAAGGGCGTATGGTTTTGGTTTTGACGGCCGGCGTGGGTGCCCAGCCAGCTCCCCATCCTTTTGCTGGGAGCGCAACATCCTGGCCCCTTTTCCCGGGGGGCCCCCGGACCCCCCGCGCCAGAAGAAGGCGGAGGTTTCGTTAGGTCCCGGGCGGAGCCAACAGGCCCGCCCCCCGGGTGGTCCGGGCCCGGGCGGATTGCCAACCCTTGAGTTCTCTTCAGCATGCGTCCTTTTTGGAGGTGGCCCACCGGGGCCCCCGACCTGGACCCGAGACCCGGCACAGGCGGCGCAGGGCTGGGTCCTCCGGTGTTGGGGAGCAGTTCGGGAGCCCGCTCTCGCCCTTTACGCGAGGCGCTCAAATGGGGCGCAAAACCCCATCGCGGTCTGGCAGGCCGGGTTTTCATGTCGGCTTTGACGTCAGCCGGACCCGCAAACGACGGGGCGTCGCAGGTGGCGCGTTCCGAGGCCCGTAAAAAGAGGGCCCCGGTTTTCACGCCATCTAGTCCTAGCCCGGGATGCCCCACTTGAGCGACCCGGCAGTGGCGAAACGAGCCCTGCAAAGGGTTTACGGCGAGAGGGGTCGTCCGCGTAACAAGGGACGCGAACCCCTCGAATTTCCGCCAGGACCAGTCAAAACCAACGTTCCACAGAAGCGGTCCCAACACCCGACCCCTTGGGAATCCACAACCCGATGGTCCGGCCCATCCGCCGGGAACTCGCACGCATACAGGAGGCCCGATCACCCTTTGCAGGTGGGAACCCGGGTATCGGCCCCTTTAGCAGGCCCAGGGCAGGGGGTTGCCGTTGGCGATGTCGAGACACCGCCAAACCCTCACCCAGACACCCATCCGCGTCAGGACCTGACCGCAGCACCCTGGACGGTCGACCCGCCCGGGAAATTGCCCCCGCCAATTTGGGACCGCGTGCCCAGGTGCTGGACGATGCGGGCCGCCGATTCTCTAAAGATTTTCCCCTTCGTCCCCCGATCGGCCTGGCGGAGGGCGAGTCGCCGGACGCCTCCGAATGAGGACGCGCCTGTCTTTACCTCTGTGGTAAGGCTTTGAGCCGACAGGCGAAAACATCGCCCCTACCTGGGCTCCAGGGGTCCCCAGGGGCCCAGCCGTCCCGGAATGCCATCAACCCGGGGCGGTGCGTTTGCCCTCATTTTGAAAGCACCGAACTCTCCGGGTGACTTCGGCCTTGACCGGGTCGACCTCATCCGTGCCATTTGGGACCATCGAAGGGCCGGTGCTCCCCGCTGTGGGAATAAAGCCCGGCGATCGGCCCACCATCTCGGCGCCAGACCTGGGAGTGGGGGGGCCCGGACGAACCTGTTCATTACCATTTTGGGCCGCCCCGGTCACCCTACCCCAACAACCCTCCCAGCCGGCGATCGCCCGGCTATTCCCAAAGGCCATCCTTTTGTTGCCGAAAGGGGAGCACCGGCCTCCGGGCGGGTCTCTGCGCCGTCGCCCGGCAACGGTGACATGCCCGGCCGCGATAAGCCACGCATCGCGGCGACGGGTTCCACCAGTACCCCGGCGTTTAGAGGACGTTTGGGACATCGACGCGTCAACCCCGGACATTGCGTCCCGGACCAGGCCCCCCTCCACATCAACTATCGGGCGCGAAACCCACGACGCCTTTTGCCGCCTCTTCAGAGCTCGGTCCAGGCTTCCGAGGGCCACCGGGGCCGTCCCCGGGTCCGGCCAGGGGCCGGTGGGTTTGGGGAGGGCGGAGACCCGAATCGGATGTAACGATGATCCGCAGGGGTCCGACGCCCGTCAACACCTTCCAGCCCCTGTATTCCCGGGAGCCAGGGCGGGCTGGAACATACATCAACGATCGACCGCCCTGGGCTGAAACCTGCCGAACCCTTTTGACCACGCCCGACCTCCAGGGCCCTCCTCCGTTTCTTCCTGCGCCCGCCGGGACCCAAGCCGGTGATTTCTTGGATCCCCGACCAGCACAGGGAAGGTCCGAAGAACGGATCAGTGACCCATCGGTTAGGGGCCCGGTCGGGGAGATCTTTGGGAGAAAAGACGCTAAACGCACAATTTCTCCCAACAGAGCGCCGACGAAGCCTGGACCTTTCTTCCGTCCCTCGGTTGAGGGGACCCGCACAGTCCCCAGACTACTGCCGATGTCGGACAGGTCCGCCCAGTTTTGCCGGGGGAAGTAATACGGTTCCGCCTACCCCTTTGTCGACCACTGGCCATGCTCTGAAACAGGAGGTCCTGAGCCTGGCGCAGGGTTCGTTTGTCTGCAGGATGTCAGCTTACCCTTTTTCGACGGCCTTTGGTCCCCGCCAAGGCTGGGCTTGGGCACCTGGCTTGCCCAGGCCTCCCCTTATTTGTTCCCTCCTGTGGTTTGGGGTCGTGCGGCCCCTCCCCAATTATGGCCATGGTTTACGCCGCCGCGCAAAGATAATGCGCGGCCGGAACCCCTGCTTTGGCCCACGGCCCAGCGGTAGCAGGCACTGCGCGTCGACGCCCAGGCACCGCCGCCGGCCCGATTTCCAGTGGAACAGGCACGGACGCCCGCAAGAGTTTTACCTGCATGAACCCACCCGATCAGGGGCGCCCACCGTAATTTTGGTGGCGCAAGGGCGCGCACTTTCCCCCAAGACCCGTGCGGTCTTGGCGGACCCACTTTAACGGGGTGACCGGGCAGCTGCCTTTTGGCACCCCTCAGCCCCTAACTTATCTAAGAATCGTCCAGGGAGATGGAAGATCGGCACTTTTCGCCTGATATTCTTTTAAGGACCAACCAATTGGCGAAGCTTTTCCCAATTGGTTCCTTTCCCCCCCCGGAACTTAAACGTTGGCCCTTGGCCCGGAGGCCGTCAATCGTCCTTCAAATTATCCCTTTTTGTTTCCGGAGGATGCCGTAAGGATTTTTCCCTGCTCGCCCGGCTGCAGCAATACAGCCGACAGGTAGGGGCTTTGAGTTTTGCTCCCTTTTTCGTTTGTTTTTGGGCCCTGGTTTGGAGTTTGGTGCGTCCCAGGTCCACCATCCGTGGACTGTTGGTGCCGCTACTTCTGCCATTTGCCCGGTCGCCCCGTCTGGGTTGTCGGGGCCCCCTTCCATTCTTCTTCCCTTTTTCCTTCCCTTTTGGGGAAGGTTAGAAAGGATCCTTTTCGCCTTCCCCTTTTCTTTGAGGAGCCTTTCGCGCTTCCCGTGTTGCTGCACGCGGGGCAGCAGGGTAGCAGGGGCAGGCAGGCCTTCGACTGCCGAAATGTCGGGGCCGCCTTTATCGGTGGCCAGTGGAGGACGGCCGGCGGACCCGCGATGTCGTCGCGGTGAGCCTGAAACCGGGCCCCACCACGATGACCGCAGAATTTGTTCGACGTCGGTTGGCAGTCCTCAACGTGGACATCCTCACCCGGCCCCAGCTGCGGTTCTCCTTCTAGCGGCCTTGGCCGCACCCCTCCTCGGAGCCTCCCCGCCCAACGTTTTGTCAGCCGGGTACTTCCGTATCTCGGCCGACTGGGTGGAGCGGGTGATATCCCCGACCGTTTTCGGCGGAGGGCAACTTGGGGCACGCCGGGCCGGTTGCCGGATCTCGTTAAACCGGGGAGATGTTTGGGTTTCGACGCCATCTCCCATCCCTCCGCCGTTAAACCCCTCCGGCCCCTCCCGGCCTTCAATTCTTCGAGCGTGGGTCTTTTTCACGCCTCTGCCGCCTTCCGTTTTGCCAGCAGGACAGACGGAGGTTTCCCCGGCTGCCGCTCTTTGACCGCGATCTTGCAGCCGCGCGGTAGGGCGTTTCAAAAACCCCGCGTTCGTCCCGCGCAAGGGAGACAAAGGTTTCCTTCTTCTCCCCTTTTTCGGGCCGGCGGCGTCCCACTGGACGACTGCCCTAGGCCGGGCCTCCTTGTGCGCTTTTGGTTTGAGGGTCCTCGCGTCAATCACCGGCCCCTGGTCCGCCCTCTTCCTTGATTAATCCTTGAAAAGGTTTCGGTGTCCAATATCTGCCATTTCGTCGTTAATGATTTTTGCTGCTGTTTTTTTATTTGATTTAATGTTGAACAAACCCACCGAAAAAAAGCCACCCGGGACCGAACACCAACCCTTGCCGGGGGGCGGATTCATCCCCTTTGGGTCTTACCCTTTCCCCCATACCACAACGCCGGCAAGGTTTTGGGGGCCCTCCCCCCAGGGGAGGACCCCGGCCTCCCACCCGGGGTCCCAAACCCAAAAGGGGTCGGGGGAAACCGAGGCCCCAAACGGCCCCTCTGGGACTTCCCCAACATCTCCCCCTTTAAACCCCAAACCCACACCCTTTGTCTTTCTTTTCCCCCGCACCGGGATCTAATCGGGGGCTGCCCATCCGGGCCCAACCGGGGAGCGGGGGGGCCCCACAACCCACCCACCGGAAACCCAAACCTAACCCCTTTTTTTCCCGGGGAAGCCCCTTTCCCCGTTTCCCCCTCCGCCAGGGGGCAAAACCCGGTTATTTTTTTTTTGGGTCCCGACCCGCCCGACCAAACCAAAACCCCACCCTGTTCCTTCCTGACGCTTTAGGGTGGGGTCCAAATTTTTGCACTCATCTGCAACCCCACCGGCCGGCCGCCAAGCAGCCCCATCTCAGCCTTTGGCCATCTGCCACCTTGTCCTAGCCGGAGCCCAATTCTTGAGCGCCCCCAGTGGCGAGAACGCGCCCAGAAATTGGTGCCACGGGCGGGACGAGGGTGCGTCCGCGTAACAAGTGACGTCGACACCTCGTATTGCCGCCACTGCACCCATCAAACCAACGTTCCCAAAGCGGTCCCAACACCGACCCCTGTGGAACTCCACACGACCCGAGGTCCGGGCCCATCGGCCGGGAACCGACACGCGATGGCAGGTGGCCCCGACGCCTTTAGGTGGAGGCCCCCGTTTATCGGGCCCCCTTTATGCAGGCCAGGCAGGGGTTGAATCGTGGCGATTCGGTGACACCGCCAAACCCTACCCCGGGACACCGCATCCTGCGTCGGGGACCTGGCACACCGCGTGGACGCGACCGGCCTTGCGAACCCGCACCCCCAGATTTGGACCAGTTCCGGTGCGGACGATGGGGCCGCCCGATTCTCCAAAGGTTTTCCCACATCGTCCAACAACACGATCGGCCTGTGGGAGGGGGTGCCGGACGCCCCTCCGTGGGACGAGTTCGCTTCCCCTCTGTGGTATTAAGGCGGGCCAGACAGGGAAAACATCGCCCAATCTGGGCCCAGGTCCTCGGGCCACGCCAGGCAACCTAACCTTTTTTTTTTTTTTTTTTCCCGTTGGAAAAATCCGGAGGGATTCCCCCCGAAAGGGGGGGGGGATAGGCCCCCGGACCAAGATGGAGCGGCCGGTATCCCACTAAAACCAACGGGTTCCTTTCGTCTTGTTCGGGGCCGGGGGCACCGTTACAGCACGCACCCGGCGCGACGCCCTCCGGGCCTTTCTCCGGGTGTTGGGAAGAACGTCCTTTCGCCGTGCCGAAAAACACACGGCGCCCCTTGAGCCCTTCTTCCCGGCGGGCACCTCGCCGGAGGCCCGGGGCCATGTCAGGGGAATTGCGCGCAGCCCTCTTCGGCGCCCTGGCCCTTTTTCTGCC
>JAGSMT010000621.1:0-51213 GCA_029286875.1 Lamproptera curius | reverse complement strand
TTACTTTATTTGATCAATGATATGTAAGAAAAAGAGAGGGAATTTTTATTTAAAAAGGTTTTCCAATATTTCAAATCGAAAAACAGGAGGAAACCTATAAAACAAATCAATTGGAAAACGGAGTGGATATATATTCATAGCTCAAATAACGACTGCATGGGGGCAAATAAATTGTGTTGTGTGCCACTGGTAGCGGATTTTTCCCGCACAGTATCAACAGTCTGGTAGCCTTACAATTACGGTAAATTTATGGGAAATGTTGGAGTGGTTAAACAAATAAAAAGTTATCCCAACCTTTATTTTACCGGTTTATTTAATAGTTAAGAATGGCCCTTTTGGACAAGGGTTTAAATTGTCCAAAAATACATACAAAACATAGTAAAAATGTGAAATGCAATAATAGGGGTGTATATTTTTTATTTCATCATCATCATGGATTATCAACCTGTGATAGTCCACTGCTGGACAAGGCCTCCCCTAATACACCCTATTCATTAGTGGGGACCGATCCCACCACGCTGGTCCAATGGGGGCAAAGGAAACAACCAGAAAATTTGTTTGGTCCCTACGGAATTTTGGATTCCACGACCTCCGGTTTGTCATTTGCGCGAAACTACTATTATATCCTACTTATTCTTACTAATATGAAAAGCCGAATTCTGTATATATATATGAGTGTGTGTATATTATATGGTATATATATGTATATGTGTATATTATATGGTATACAAAAGACGCAGAACGAGGCAGAATAAACAGAAAATTCGTAATTACCTTATGTAAATAAAAAGTCCCGTGGGGAAAGTATTATCGGAAGGTATATTTTATAAAACACAATTTAAGCCATATAAAAATATTAGGTAAAAAAGTTAAACATTATTAATTTTTTTGATCTGATTCCCTTTAAAACTGATTTTAAACTTCATTGATCTTTCAAAGGGATATAATAATTCCTTTTCAAGTTTAAATACTGTTTTGTAAAACGTTTGGGCTTGAGTTCAATTTAGTTTTAAACCAAATTTCATTTTGCAAATTGTTAATTAAGCGTTGGATTATCGTTTTTTTGGTTTTGTAGTTTTAAATACTTTTTGGCATAAAATCATAGGAATTTTTTCTGTAATCAATTAAATCAGTAATCAAAGGTTTCAAATTACAAAATTGTATTTCCGAGCAATGTGGAACAAAAGGACTTAGAAAGGTTTATGTATTAAAAATCTAAAACTTGCCCCATTTTAATAAGTCACCATTTTGAAACAGTTTATTAAATTAGTAAAATTTGACAGTTAAAACTGAATCTTGAACAAATTAGTTGACGTTAATCATCTTGTAGAATATTTATTTATTAAATTACAAATGTTTGTTTTTCAAAGATTCATATTACTCCTTTTGCTGTATACACTGTTCAGAAAATTATTTTAAGTCATTTAAAATGAAACAAATATTTCCAAAACATTTATATAAGCATAATTAAAGGCCGAGACGGACATTCCACTTTTTTACACCGTCCATTGTCCCATTTTAAGCTTTGGGGCATCAAAAGAATCTAGGAATACAATGTACCTTAGCAAAAAATGGGTATGGTAATTAATTTTGTCCCAATTTCCAAATCCAAATTTTGTTGTTTCAAAGATTGATTTTGGAAACTTCATGATTTCAAAATTTTAGATAAACATTAAATTACCAGAAAAACGATTTTAAATATATTAAAAAATAATTTAATTGGAGCATAGATTAAAGATTAAATTGTAAGACGCACATGAAGTCTTCAGCTTAAAAGTTTCACAAAGTTACCCCTTTTAAGATTTAACAGAAATTTGGAAAGTTCAATTAGTTGGACTTTTTGTACGCTGACAGAGGTTAACTGAAGAAATTCGCTCCGAGTTGGAGGGATGCTCCATGTCGTGGAAGAACCAAGGTTACAGGTGGTGGCCTTGTTGAGGTAGCAAAACCCAGTCATGTGTCAAAATGAACCAGTGTGTACTTTTTATAGATCTACCATTGTTCGTAACAATTTTGGCCGCTTTGGAACCGCCTTATGGGTTCAATTTGATTTTGAAAAGAAAGTTCCGTCGGACCATTTATTCCAGAATTAGCCAAAAACAAACAGACAGACAGACGGGTAGACAAAAAATTTGAAATAATGTTGTTTTGTTATATTTATCAGTTAAATATCATAATTATTAATCATTTTCTTATTATTAAGTTACAAATTGGAACTAATTTTATTTTTCCCGCATAGTCCAAAAACATGACAATAAAAACGCAGGCAAAATACCAAGTGAGTAGTGTCTTGAATAAAGCATGTTGATCTGGCTTCAAGGAAAATTGTTTAAAAATCTGCCACTAGTAAATGGTTGTTTTCCATAATATAAAATAATGTTATTTGTTATTTATTGGGTTAAATATAAATTATTAATCATTTAAAATGGTTATTATTATGTTACAAAAGGCACTCCAATTTTTATTTCTTCGTATAGTCCATAAAACATGACAGAATTTAAAACGCAACAAAACCAATGGAGCAGTGTCTTTTAAAGGTTGTTGTTTTTTGCCTTAATTGCAAATTTTGGGTAAATTTCAAAAATTCCAATAAAGAAATGATGCTCCATAAAATAGAAGTAGAAAGAAAAATTAAATCAAAAAATGGAGAAGTAGTTAAGAAAAATAACATTTTTTCAAAACACCTTCCAATTTTTTTGGCGATAAGGGTCATTCATTCTTAATTAATTTTTTTTTTTAATTTTTAGATTCACACGTTCGGGTTTAATTTTTAAACGTTTAAATATTGTCCCACGTAACCAATAATTGTAAAACCAACTTTTAAAGGCGGATTCCTTTATAAAGAGATTTTATATGTATAGATATCTAAATATAAACTTTCATTTAAAGAATCCTATATAATAATAATAAATACACTTAATTGAATCCAAATTACAACATAGGCGGTAAATCTTAAAATGGAAAGGGCGTGTTTTAAAAAAAAAAGTTCATATATTAACAATGAATTAAAGTTAACAAGTCAAGTAATGTTGGAATACGACTGAATCTTAGTTTGAGTATATTAAAGAATGAAAACAACGAAAAATCACTCAACGTCCCAAATATCAAAAACCAAAAAAGGAAAAATCACAACCAATGACTAATTATAACCGTTTTAGAATTTTATATGACATATTTTACATAAATGCCTTTAACTTTTAAAACATATTTAATTTTAATTAACGCTTTGGCTGCAAATTAATTGGCTATTCGATTATTTAAAGTTTATCTAATTTATCCACAGATAACAACTATCGCCAAAGGCAAAACGGGCAAAGTTTGACCAACTGCCAAGCAAAAATTTATTTAAGGGTACTTCAAATATTCCACGGGGACAATCAACGGATATTAATAAATTAAGATGAAATTTGGAAGGAAAAACGTTTTGTTAATTAAAATGTAGAGTTAATTTGAACTGGAACAATAACAGTTCATATTAATTATTATATTTTTGTCCAAATTATTTAAAGGAACAATATACAATCACATTAAAGAGAATTAACTTCTTTTGAAACATGTGGTATTTATAGAGGGCCGATCTGACAATTGAAAAGCCCATCAAAAATTGGTCCAAGTGAACTGAGCAACACTTGGTCCGGCGGGTGTATTTTGGAGCTAAGGGCAAAGGGCCACCTTCTGAGTTGAAAACCAAAAGCCCTCCAACTTTTCACCGCCATTAGCCCATAAAACAGTCCAAAATAGGGCAATGGAGACGGGCATTTTTGCCAAGGCATTTTAAATCTCTTTGATATTTTGGTTATTCATGTAATCAAAATTTAAAAATATTAATTAAAACATTTCGTTTTATGTAAATGGAATGAATAATTTTAATAATGAAATTTTATGTGAACCTTAAACCTGTATTATCTTTAAATGATCTTCAAATTACGATTGCAAAATTTTAAAAAAGTTTACATTAAAATTTTTGTTGGGTTAATCAAAATATGATGTGGGTTATAGTAGACCAATTTAAGGTAACCAATTATTGGTACATAATTTAAGGATGTATCTTAAAGGGAGCCACGATAATTTATAAACGAGGTGTGATTTTTGACCCGATTGACGACGACTGCAATTTTGATATTACATAATTTTATTAGTAATAAACTTGTTGGGATATTCAATAAAAAAATTGGGGAAATTTGGGGTCCCGGCAGGACACAATATCGAAATTAAATTATATTTCAGTAGTAGGTGGAGTTAGGTTTGCGATTTAAGAAGGAGAGCTAAGGTCATGATCCGTTTTGGCCTAATGGTCTTGGACCCAATTAATAAAAAGTGCAATTTTTCAAATGTTTTCTTTTTAAAACAGGGATGGATCTGGAAACATTTATTTTTATGTAATCGGGAAACCACTGGAGAAAAATACAAAAGTTTTATAAAACCACAACCCCATGGTTTTATAAAACTTTATTAAATGTTTAAGAAACATACCCCTTGGGAAAACATAATATGAATTAGTATCACTAAAGGTGGAAAGAAATTTATTGTTTGGCTATGTATGGATATTATATTGTTGGTTATTAAAGTTTAAAAAGGTGTAAAGTTTGTCAACAGTAGTATTTAACAAAAACAATTGGAGGTCAAAGACAAATTCCCCATGGCAGCATTTACACCTTTCCTTTTGATTGTTCAAATAAACGACCACCGGTTGGTAATGGGGTTACAGCCAGAGGAACCGGGTAAGAACTTTAAAGGGGGACTTTTTTTTTCTTTCATTGTTTACAAATTTTTATAATAAATATCACAATTTTAAAAGAAAAAGCCTGGAGCAAAAAAGGTTTATTACCATGGTGTGTTATCAATTGAAGAAGTCATTACAAATAATATCCTTAAAACAAACATTCCTTAACAACTTTTAAATTTATTTGGGATAATTGAAACGTTTTCTTGATATTGTTGTAGAAGATATACACCGTCTTAAGGAAATTGTTATTGTTCTTCGGAGCCTTGTTTTGAAGAACAAAAAGTGGTTAGCAGTCCTTAGTATTTATATTTGGGTACAAATGTTTTAAAATTATTTTTATGTTTTGGAACGTAATAACACTTTTTAAATATGTATTGAGAAAACATTTTATATAATGTTTCTTAAGGTTAGTAACTATTAATTTTATTTACTTTACTACTATTAAATAAGGAGATTATTTCTAGGGAGAAGTTTAAAATAATATAAGTTGATTTTTTGTTCATGTTCAAAGCATAAACCTGTAGAGCTAAAATAGGTGTAAAAAAGTTTATCCAATCCTGCAAAAAAGTGAAAGGTTACAAAGAAAATTGGAATTTGATTTGGTGATTGTGCTAACCAAAAATTTAAATTACAAATATTTTGAGTAATTTTTCAAGGTATCGATTAAAGGGTAGGTGTGATAGATCCCCGTCCATTAAGGGACTTGGCGTTGATCCATTGTAGTAATTAGTAATCATTTTTTAGGTAGATTTATCCTCCAGAAGACCGATGTAATTTAAACCTGGAGTCATTTGAAATGGCTATCAAGAATAGAACAATGAAAGTTTCAGCCTAGGAAATTAAGGGAAAACGAGGAAGTTCCTTTAATAAAAAATAGTAAAGTAAATTTAATATATTTATGAACAATTTCACCAGTTATATCATAAGTCAAGGGCAAAAGTCACATATTCACCCCACCCAAACTTTATGACGATTGAACAATTTTATGTTCTGTTACAATTAAATAAAAAGATAAATGGCCCACCACACCGATAAAAAAAATTACTGTGGTTGGTTGGGTCCCAAAATACTCCAATCATTCAAAACTGATGTTTAATTTTTTGGTTTAATTTGAAAAAAATGGACGGTTGAAACAATCCAAAATGGAGCATCATGGGAATGAAAATTAGAGAAAAAAAACCTCTCTAAAAGTTCTTTCTTTGGAAAACCAAAAGATTGAAAACCGTAGAGGTGAAAATTAATATAATAAGAAGGTTCACATTCCTTTTCGGAAAATGAATTTGTAAATTTGTTTGACCGGTGGTGGTCCTTTGGTTTACAGGAGGACCATCTGGTAAAACCACCGAGTTTATTTCGCCGTGAAGGTAGTGTAAAACACCACCGTTTCCGGTTTGAAGGGGCAACCGTAGCCGCGATTTACCGGGTAAACGAATTAAACCCCATGTCCCACGGTAGGGGCGCGTTGGCAATACCAACCGGTATTACTACGTTCTGGGCGTCGGCTACTTCCCTATCAGGTGGCCCGACCGTTTCGTCCTTCGCTAAGGCCAAAAAAATAAAATAAGCAGTCAAATTGATTGTGTTGCAAAGAGCCTTTGGTTATTCAGTTTCAAAGTTTGTTTTTTCATAAGTTAACTAATGTCCGAATATTAATATACTACGGACCAATTATGACAAAGGGCTTTATATAACAGACAGGACGGGGCAACTTTTTGGTTGGCTAAAAACCAACCCTTCCGTTTAATTTATGATTGCATTAAGCAAAATATTTTTCTTAGTAAACATATTTTTTCTATAAAAAATTGCGCTTTTTAAAAATAGCTCGAGAACTGTTAATTTTGTAAGGTTTATCAAACCACTAATTTACGGATTCTTTTTTCGAATTTTTTTTTTTTTAAAAATTAAAATTTTTTTAAATAATTGCAAAACCGAAGGACAAATAAAATATTTTTTGTCAAACCAACATTAAAAAAATAAAAGAAATTGAAAGATTGTCAATTTTTTAAATAAAACCACGGTTATTCGAAAACATAGAGAAAGCCGGACATAACCAACCGGTCTGCCCGTGACCTGGGATGCTGAAAAAGAATAAAACGTCGGGAATAAATATTTTAAGTAACGCAAATATCCGGAAATAGTGCAATTTTTGGTATAAAATCGCGTAAATAAAGGAAATAATTTTAAAGGTTTTTTAAAATATAATAACAGATAATTTCCTATTCACATTTTTAATGGAATAGGAAATTTTTTTATTCATACCCAAATGAAAAAGTGTTAATTTATTTGAGGCAAAGTTGGGTAGAGATATTGAAAGAATTATATATTTTTCGAAAATTGGTAATAAAGGAACCAATAATTAAAAACAGTTTTGTTAGATATTTTGTGTTCATTTTTAAGAGAATATATTTCACGTTTGTAAACCAAAACAAATTAAAAATTACATTGAATCCATTATGTTTGTTAGGATTTGAAAATAAGATTTAAGTTAGGTTGACGACGATAGATGGGGAAATTGTTTTTAGAGGCGGCGGCAACGTTTGTCCCATTGGGAGAGAATAAGTAAATTTCGGCCTTCCCAGAAAAGGAAGGAACTTAGAACACCCTTTTGAATCCTGTCTCACGATGTTTGACTACGGTCCAAATAAATTTAAATTCACAATAACAAATTCAAAAACCAAGTGGAGTTTCGGGCATGGACTAGAAAATTGAACCTTCTAAAGGCCCGTCACCTGGGAAAGTTCCAACTGCAGGCCCATTTTTAAGGAAGGTTTAGGATATAAAAATTACTATCCTCCGGTTGAAAGGAACTGTACCCGAAGTAATCGGAAAGTCTTAGGATACGACCAAGGTGTTTATAGCCAATTCAATTAAAATTTTCTAAGTCTAGTAACATAAAAAAATGGATAATAATAAATATTATTAAATATTTGAATAAATGCAAAATGTTTTATTTTGTCACGTTGCGTAATGTTTTTACCTTTAAAATTTTCCGGACGAGCTCTTTAGATTTGGCCTTCTTCATAACACAATAAAAAAAAAATCAAACTAAAAAACCTTTGGACCGACATCAAATTTAATAATAATCGTAACGCCGGGAAAACTAAAAAGATAAAAAAAATGCCAAATTATAAGTTTGATCTAATACATTTTAAAGTTAAACAAATTCAACTAGCTGAAATAAAGTTTTAATTTTGAATAATGTTAAGACAATAAACCGGCCTATTCCTTAATTCATGACGAGTGGTTCAAAAGGTGGTTTTAAAATTAACAGGAATCTGACAAAATTTTTACAAAATGACTTTTAGGTATAAATTATTTTATATATTCATTAACCATAACATAGATAAAGGGACAAAAAATGTTTTTTTTTTTAATAAGAATAAATACGTACAAAACATACAAAATTTTGGGTTTATGAGGGAAAATAAATAAAAGGAATTAAAACATGTACCCATTCTTTTTACACATAGAGATTTACTAAACCGTATTTTTAAAAGACCAAAAATAAGCCCGACTTCAAACCAAATGGTTATTATAACTTTTGTTAATTGATAACAACGGCCTCTACGGCATAACCGGCTCCTGGTATTTTTGATACTTACTTTTTAAAATGTTTTGACAATATACATAGAATGGAAGATTTTTTCATGAAAACTTTTATGTGTACACTTAAATCTATTATCCAAATGAGCTTTTAAATATCCTTTTATTACAATTTTGAAATGTTTATATTAAAATGCCTTTGTTGAGGGTTATTCTTAAAAAGATATTCTTTTCCGGACTTTTTTGTTTTTAACTTTAAGTGGTATAAAGGGAAAACAAAGTTTAAATGTATTCTTGGGTTAAGGAGGGGTTTGAATTTAATCGAGCGAATTTTTTTTTTTACATCGCAAGATTATTCAATTTTTAAAATTATCAAACTATTATTTTAAAGTTTTTTTACAAAATGGGACTAAATGAACCTAATAACCATAATTTTAAAAAGAATGAACGAAATCGAAGACTAGGAGCGGAAGGAGGAGATTCATAAAAAAAATCATAGGCTTAGAAATTGAATTACCCATTCTTTCGGGTCAAAGGTATCCCTTGAGGGTGCGGCAGGTTAAACCAGAAATAAAAACCCAAAAATTTTGCCCTCCCAGAATTTTTGGGGAGAACGTTGGTACAATCTTCGACGTTCCTGAAATACTTTTGACTTGGGCTTTAATTAAGAAGCAGGGATCAGATTAATGTTTCATTTTAAAATAGTTTATTTAATTCTCTGCAAGGTTTTGAAAACTAAACTTCCTTGGGTGCAGAACCAATATTCCAATATATGTTTAACTTGGCTTTGATTGCCAGACACACATCATCGGGATCAGAAAAGGAGACCTCAGACCTGAAAAAAACCCAAGGAAAGAAATGCATTTTTATGTTTATCTTTTAAAAAATAAAAACAAGAAGGAAAATATTATTAATATTAAAACAAAACCAAGGATTCATTCTATTAACCAGGCTTTTTTTTAAAAATCAATACTAATCCAAATTTAAAAGTTCCCTGACCACCTTTTAAATTTAAAGTTTAAAATTTGAATGTTTACTAGATTTTAATTAAAATGGTTACATGGTCCCAATTAAGAGATTTACTTCCCTTTTGCAGAAATTTTGTTTGTTTTTTGTATCTATGTCCGGTATTTTTTGCCATACATAAAATTTTTCAAATGTATATTGAGAAGAACCATTTTTTTTATTTCAGAAAACTTTCAATGACCCTTTAGCCCATTATACACTGCATGAATTGCACGTTTTTGGAGGACAAAAGATCGGTTTAGATCTGCCGCATTCTTAATAAGATACTTACATTGAATATTGGCCAGGTGAGGGATAATTACACCGATAATAGAACCGACCTTTAACAAGAGATAAATTTAGGTTCGGAAATTTCTTTTAATTTCAATGTTTTTAAATGTACTTACAACGTCTTTGGTATTTAATCTGTTAAAATTCCAAATTTTCTGTACATTCAATTATATATCTTTTAAAATGACCTCGGCAATTGGTTGGAGAAGGTGTACTTGGCTGGGTAAAACCAAATGCCCTTTAACCTAAATCCCAATAAGTTATTCTTTTATGTCCCAAAAAAATAGGGTTGAAAAAAATTTTTAATGTTTTTAATTTTTTACATAATTTGGTAAAGGAGCATATGAATCTTTTGGAGCATTGCTTTTATCCCGCCTTTAAATAAAAACTTACGGTATAAGTTACTTAGAATATGATTAAGCCCCAAAGGATAGATGGCAACTAAGGAAAAAAAATTAAAACCGAATATAGTTTTAAGAACACCATGTTTGGGTGGTAAACTTTGTAAAACCTTGTCATTTTTCTGGGAAGAATAACCCAATGTGGGTTTTGAGACCACCTCGTTTTGTTGTCATCTTGGAATCGGTAGGGGTTACATTATTCCAAATATTGGCAGGAGAATGAGACTTGTCGGTAGCTTTTTATTTTATTTAGCCTATTTCACATAATCTTCTTTTGTTGTTGCTTTATGGAATGTCACCTTTCAGATTGGAAACTTTTTCCGGTTCGAACTTTTGGCTTTTCTTCCGTCGGGTTATTATTGCATTTATCTTCTATTCGACCTTAAACTTAATAATATGATTAATATTATAAAAATATGATTTTGGGGGTAAAGAGGAAGTCAAAAGTCCTTTCTTAGGTTATATTTCAAAATGCCTTTGGGCGATTTTGTTTTATCCCGAATGATAAGGGGGTTTTTTCATGAAATTGAACACATCTTTAAGCCTTTTGACCATTTCGCTGAAATGTTTTCCTTCAATCCAAGAGCCTATCATATTCCTTTCAATATCTCACGCGGTTAGCACACCAACAAGCCCCGGCTTTTACCGCCTGAGTTTCGGTGCACAATTTGGGAGTTCTGGCCAACTGGCAAACATTAATAATATTATTTACCCGGCCGTTGTCAGGGATGCAGATTGCCGGCGTCCTTGGAGTTTAAAATATGTTAACCAAATGGGGTTATTATCGTTACCAATTATCCTGTTTCACGCCCCCGTCGTGACCAACAGCCACATGGAGAATGTTATTCACATCATAAAAGTTTATTGGAAGGAAGATAGTATTTATAACCCCGGCCCGTGCAACCAGTTTTTTCAACGTCCCCACCCCTTAAACCTGCAAATCGTTTCCCCCCTGATGGAGTTTTTTTTAAGATTTTTCCAATTTGCGAGGTTTATTCGATTAAAAGGAGAAAACCTTTAAATGTAGTGTAACCGAACAGTCATTATTTAAATACGTCTTTCACCGGGCCGGTTATTAGACCCAAAATGGCGGCCAAGCACCGACAAATGACGAAGGGATATCCGGGACGCTCGGGAACCCTGCATGACGTCCTGGACATGTTTGTTAACTACTTTCTGATCCCCCTAAATGTTTAAACTTTTTAGTCCAACCAGTTTAATTCCACTGTATGGCATGGTTTTAGGATCAATTTGGCCAGTTCCAAAACCGGTTATCCTTTCGGGCCAAGGACAAATTGTTTGGACTAAGGTTATTTGGTTAATTCCATCGCGATAGGATTAACCCATAGCGAAGAAAACAATATAATTCAAAACCGTACCGGTCCTTGGTGGTAATTAAATTTAACGGAGAAAACCCAAAACCATTTTTATTAAAAAAATAATTAAAAAAAAATATGAATTTTACGAGTTTACAAACCATCAAACCGAAAAGTTTTGGTAATGTAATTAATTTGGGTTACGGATAGGTTATCCGGGAAAGGAAAGGCCAAACAAGTTAAGGGTGCCATCAACGGCACACAAAAGTGTGGACACTGGAACGGTAAACCCTTTCTTTGTATTAACCCTTAAGTTTTTTAAATTTTTAAAATTTTTATTTTTTTACAGGGTAAAAGTATGACATTAGTTTAGTAGCGAATTTAACTACTAAGTTTTCAAAACGAGAATCGTATTATGTTAGGTAAGAGATAAAAAATTGTATAAAATGATAAAATCTTTTAATGAGAATTCAAAGAGCTTTATTTACTACACGTCATAGAAAGATTTGGTCGTCTCAGATAACTTTAACTTTTAACTTTTAAAACCATTAGATATCGTCTATTTGAGAGCAGGAAAAACGAAAGTGCTTTAAGAATTTAAGTACTTCTAAAAGCATCGACTACACCGAAATTATTGAACCATTGAATCGGCAAAGAGATTCGATTTATCGTCGGATAATTGAAAGAAAGAGGTCGACTTAGCGGAAAGCCCTTGACGTTTGGGAAAATATCGATATTAGGTTTTAACAAATTGATTGAGCCAATGCAAGTTGTGAATCTTATTTTTTAAAATTTTTTATAATTTTGACGATTTTAAGGTTGTTCTTAAGTTCTGGATACCATTTTTTATGAACATGTTTTAAACATATCACTAAAATTTAACCATTAATATTTGCAAGAAAATGAAATCTTCCCGAGTACTAAAATTTATATTTAAGAAAAATAAAGTTGAGAAGTTAAGGATTTTCGGAAAACCTCTATCTGAATACGACGACACCCGAACTGTTCTGGAATGATCATATTAAATTTTCATGTTTATTATGATGGATTATATTTATTTTATTTCCTATTAATAGAAATTTTATTGTTGAGTGTTAAAAAGTCAAAACGAATAATGCCGTCAGTATAATTTAAAGGCCGATATTTGAATTCATAAATAAACGTTTCCAAAAAACAATAAATATTTTCCTTCAACTATACCACGTTATTTTATCAATTGAGGGCAGAACCAAATAAAATTTACTGTCTATAAAACTGAAGTATACTTCACCTTGTAAGGCAAAGATGGAACGGTCTGGGTAAATGAAACACCATCATCAATCAAATCACCTGGGCCCGATCCACCGCTGGACGGGGCCTCCCCAGACGCCTTCCAATTTGGGTTTGGACCGTATCCCACCACGCTAGTCCAATGCGGGTTGGTGGGGTGGACCGACTTTTTACATGCCCATTCCGACGGCTGGACCTTTCTTACTTATCAGATAATTCAAGACCCAAATAGTCCTAACCAAAGGGAAACAACAATGAAAATTTGTTGAGTCCCTGCAGAAATTTAAAACACACGCCCCTAAATCAGGGTACGGAGGCAGTTGAAATGTTTATCAAAAACTTATATAAAACCAATGTGAGATTTTACATTCAAACATAATTAAGAATTTTCCTTGTTTATTAAATTCCGTTAGATAAATATTCTCCTTTTTTCGATCATTATAAAGAAACGTTAAAAAAAAATTAAAAGATTTCATTTCACGTAACTTCCCTTTCCACGGTGCCCGTACTAAGAGCTCGTTTTTTCTTTTAGCCCAGATATTATTAGGGTAAAAATTCCATCTTGCTTAATTAGCTATATAAATTAAATGAGGGTAGAGCGTTGACCATTTATTTTTATTTAAAAGGATTTTTAATAACGCTTTCTGATACCTGCCACAAAGGTTACGTGGATATAAATTAATAAGCGTTCTGGGTTGAAAGGGATATAGAGTACATTTCTTCCAGCTTTAACTTCCACAAAGTTTACTTCCTGAATCCGAGAGTCGATTCCAATGACCGGGAAAGGTAAAATTGCACCAATGTTCAAAGCATATTGTATATTTAAATTAATTAGTATGTAGAGTAGTAAAGCAAATGCAATTTTTTTAGTAAAAAAAAGAAAACTACACCTTTGATAGGGAGTCAAATAAAGGGTGTTAGTTATTTTACATATTATACATGATTGTCTTAAAATGTTTTTTGACACAAAAAAATTTATATTTTTTGTAGGTTTTATTTTAATTAATTGGTCAAAACCAAATAAAATTAAAAACTAATATCGATAGTATGACAAATTAAAAACAATAACTTCAGATAATTTATGTAGTAGGCGGGAGCGATTTTACGTCATAAGTTACAATAATTGGCATGCGACTTAAACCCCAATATTCGTCTCCCCGTCGCGGTTAATTTTGTAAACACGGGAATTCGAAGAACCTCGGCCGTCGCCCTTCGCCGGGAGAGTGATATATTTTTCGCATCTTGCCCACCGACGGGCCGGAGGAGAGATGGCAATGGAGACTCCAGAAAGTAAGGAGAAAGGGATTGAATGCGGTCACCTTGCTGTGAGTGAAGATTTCGTTTTATAGGTATGACTAATACACACAGATACCCCACTTGGGAGTTGGACCCCTGACAACAATGTTTATGAACCTGGCCAGCAGTTATTTAAACTAAAAAAAAAAAAAAAAAAATATTTTGTTTTATTTTATTTAATTTAAAACCTAATGGGGGATAGAAGTTATAATAAAATCGGCAAAAGTGTAAATAAACAGAAAATGTTATTCATCGTCAAAGTAAACAAAAATTTAAATTAAAGTACCCGCGTTAATAATATTTTTATTCCAACCATAGTTTCCGTGGGAAAATCAATCAAAAAAACATTTTATAAAAACCGGAGAAAGTTGGCAAAGTAAATATAAAAATAAGAGAAAACGAAAGTAAGTTGCCCATTTTGAAAACGCACGTAACGTATAGTTGGGAACAAACACACATTCGCCTTTCAAGATTCGCAACAGTTTTCCGGGTACTGGAAAACCAAAGGCACGTATTACAAAGGAACAATGAGGCAAAAACTGCAGAGGTTTCAAAAGGACGCCTTAGAGGAAGGTAAATCGCAAATTGTTTTTGGGAAGGGGTATTTTTAATTTATTTAATTTGTTAATAATTGATCTGGGAAACAAAAAAAAAATAAACGATTTTAAATATTACACGTAAGAATTAAACATTTTTGGGTATGGTTTTTTTAATGTCTGATTAAAATTAGTACGTCCCTTTTTTAAGGGACCGTCTAGTGGTGGCCACTGCCTATTTCATTCCAAAACAGAGGGAAACACACTATGTGCCGCTTTTGAACATTACCGTAGCCCGCGGTATTTATTTAGGGTAAACGAGACGCAGCAATTTTCTGTCTCACGGTGGGCGGCTCGGATCCCTAAAAGCTGGGTTTCGTAAGCAACAAAAAAAAAAAGAGGAAAAGGGCCGTTAATTGTTCCTTTTAATATTCTATTATAATTACCATTGATGTAAAGCAAGGACCTTTTAGGCAAAAGTTCCATTACCAGTTTTATATTTCCTAACGTCATCATCATCATCCCTTTTAATCCACTGTTGGAATAGGCCCCTTCACGCCTTTCCATTTAGGGTTTTGATTTTGACCACCACGGTGGCCAATGGGGTTGGGGAAAGACTTTTACAATGCCCATCCGATGTATGAATGTTTTAATTTTTCAGACAATTGGGGTGATCGGCCCAAATTGCCCTAAACCAACCAACTACAATGAAATTTGTTAAGTCCCCGCGGGATTAAAACCCAACCGGATTTCAAAGCACAGGCTCTTACCACCTTTTGGGCTACGGAAGAAGTTAACCCCAAAGTACAATCCGTTAATGAAAATCTATAAAGAAAAAGTATATTCAAAATAAATTTTAGAATGCGATCCACCCTTTTAAAATAAGGTTAATTTTTTATTTAATTGGTTTGTTGGAAAAAGATTTGATGTATATTTATTAGTATTAATTATTGGAAATCAAATTTCAGCGCATATAGAAAAAGTTTTTTAAACGTAAATATTTATTTTATTATCTGGTTAAATATCAAAAAGGTTTATTTATAATGAACTTTACCTTCAAGATGTTTTAAAGACAAATATTTATTTTAAAATAGAATTGGGGAGCCGTCACTTTTAGATTTGATACATTAGTGAGTATTTAGGATTAAAAAACCATTTACTTTCATACTTATTTTAAAATTTATCGGTGGTCTACGGTTTTTAAACATTAGGTGCCCCTTTTAAAAGAAGGTATCTGGGGGGTACAAACTGGAGGTACCGTTTTGCACCAAGCAGGCGTAAAAACACCACTATTTTCCGGGTTTGAAGGGCACCGAAAGCTAAAGGTAGCCAAGGGAAAATGGGAGAAACCAACATCCCTTGTCTCACGGAGGGTAATGTTATGATAACCAGACATTGGTGTTACCAATGAGCCAATTAAACAAAACAAAAATAGGGTAATATAGCAAATGGTTTACAAGATAAAAGTTAATAAGTTCATTAAAAAAACTTAAATTAAAACCAACAAAACAGGATAAGATTAATCCATTTTGGAATAATGATACAAAAATCGTGAACCATTTTCATTTTTTCCCATTTTGTCGCAGGATAGGATCCGTTCCGTTTCGGTTCAGCCACGGGGTGGGAGGGCTGTTTGAAGATCTTAATAATCCCCGGACGATGCAACCCAGTTGGTTTTGGGATGGAAGACCCGCAGAGGGAAAAAGAGTGTTGGTAATTTTGCAAGGGGCGGGGCAGAACCCCTACTAGTCAGTATCAAAATTCAAATGTTTTGGAAAATAGTCAGGAGGTTTAGGTTATTAAATATGAAATTTAAGATTAGAAAAAGATTTTAGAATCCTATAATATATTTAAAAATGGGACTAAAATTCTTCGGTTCCAATATCTTCCATTGGGTAAATACCAATTCCTTACATCTAAGGAAATATGATCAGAATATCAAAGCCGAACAGCCCACAGTAGTAGGTAATTTTAACCCTGGTTGCTTTGTCCCGTTTGTGGGAATCACTTTTGACTTTTGTGGACAAGATAGAGTCTGTGTAAATAAAATGAAATCGTTTGTTAACCGTGGGTTACCTGGAAATTCGGTTGGTCCTTTCAAATGTAGATTCAATTTAATTTAGGAGCCCATTTTAAACCGCCCAACTGCCCCGGGGTGCCTGGTTGGTATTGACGTTTGTTTGAAACCGGAGGGTGGGTTAGGAAACTGGGGGGACCCTTCAAATTTTGTTTGTTTTAGTTGGTTAGGACAGTTTAATGATCACCCAATTGTAGGGAAAAGTAAGAGATTCCACCGACAAAGGGGTTCCACCCATCAACCCGGACCAGCAAGGAAGGTCCAAACCCCTAATGGATAGGGGTGTATTAGGGGCCCGGTCCAGGGAATCAAAGGCTGATGGAGGATGATGATGGGAATGATGATGTCCATTTCAAATAATCCAGCTTAACATAGAATAGTAAAATTAAAAATCGGAAGAAAATTTACCTTAAATTCAAACAAAATTGTTCAAAGGAAACATGAAATGGCCTTTTTTAAAAAAGTAAATATTTAAACAATAGAAAATAAAAGCCAAAAGAAATAAAAAGTTGATTAATATTCCCCAATTGTAAATTCCCTCGGGGTTTAACTACTGTTTTCCGGCCAAGTTTCACCCCAAACCGGACCGGATTTAGAGGAAAGAGACAACCGAGTCTAAGGGGGTGGGGTGGATTTTGGCGTTTTTCACTGCTATTTATACGGGCATGGCTTTTCCATTTCTAAGAGTGCGCTTGTAGCTCCCGGATCGACCGGACCAGCCCGCTCGATCCTCCCTGCTACCTGCGCAGTCCGCTTGGCCCACCCGTGGCCACGCCCTCCCCCCGACGCCGTCAAGTGGCAGAAGAGCGAAGACATCGAGTGCGCCGTGCAGTAGTGTTTGTGCATAGTGCAAACAACAGTGTCAGTGTGTGCCGGAAGCATCAGTGCCGACGCGCTAGGCGTACGCGCCTGAGCGCAGATAGCTGTGTAGCCGTCCGGTGAGTCTGTTCCATCTTTCCCCCGTCTGCAGGTTTCTGTTGAGATGTAGGGACCCTCTAACTTATAGTTTCTCTTGCCACGTTTCACCGCGAACGCAGAACGTAATTAATTAACACGCACACCACCCACGTGGTATTAACTAGAATCTAATATTATTTCCAGTGAATACAATGCTGTTTTTACTAAGAAAGTTATTACAAGTAATAAAAAACTGAATTTCAGTGAATGGGCTACTATGGGAATTAGGCGTAGCAGGGATTATTTATATTTATTGTATGATCAAAAATCATTAACATCTAATGTAAAATTCCATAACTATGTGAGAATGTACTCAAAAATATTTAAACAAGTTTGTTTGGTGGCTAAGGCAATGCATTTAAATCATAAAATAAAGTCATCCTCTAATAAAATCAAGACTACCTGGCAAGTTATTAATACGGAAACAGGTAGAAACACAAAACAGAGGAATGACCTAGAACTAAATGTACAGGGTAAAACTGTTAAGCTAAAGGCTGAGGTGCTAATGAGTTCCAAAAATACTTTACAAAACACTTAAATTCTAGTTCTGATTCAGCCGTTTCACACCTAAAATTATTGGATAGACAATGTTTCCCTGATTTTAATTTTTGTAATGTTAGCCCTATAGATATAGTGAAGGCGTTTAATAAAATAAATAAAAAGAAAACAGAAGACTTGTGGGGTTTATCAACATAGGCAATAAATTTAATAATTCAAGATATATCCCCCATATTGGCCATAATTTATAATGCATCTATAAGTACCTGTAGATTCCCACAGTTAATGAAATTCAGTAAAATAGTACCAGTCTTTAAATCGGGTTGTACAGTTAATATTGAAAATTATAGACCAATCTCTATACTGCCAGCACTTAGTAAAATTTTTGAAAAAATTATGTCAGAACAACTTTTAGTACACTTTTATAAACATGATATTTTAAGTGATCACCAATTTCGCTTTACCAGAGGTAGGTCAACAGTAAATGCTGGTATAAAGTTGGTCTCTCATGTTCTACGGGCATGGGAGATTCTATTGGAATCTTCTGTGATCTTTCCAAGGCCTTGACTGTGTGGACCATGACATATTAATCAATAAGCTAAAGTATTACGGTGTACGCGGTTTGGTCTTGATTTTCATCTTCTTACCTACGCAATAAAAACAATATGTAAACGTAAATGACACTCTGTCATCTGACTCCCTTGTGCGGATGGGTGTTCCCAAGGATCAATTTTGGGACCTTTTCTGTTCTGATCTATATAAATGACTTGCCTCTGGTAGTGGAGAGGCTGTCCGAAGTTGTCCTTTTGCAGATGACACTTCTCACTGCTAAGGGTAAAAGAAATGACCATAACGTTGAGATAGCAAATAGGGCAATTGATATTGTGTCAAACTGGTTTGCGTCCAATAACTTAGTACTTAACGCGAACAAAACTAAATGCTTACGTTTTACTCTTTGTAAGTTGCCAGATCTTCAAAATATTAAAGTTGACAATGAGGTCATTCCTTACGTAAGCTCTACTACATTTCTTGGATTTTCTATTGATTCCAAGATGCAGTGGGAGCTCATATTGACAAACGCTCTAAGAAGTAAGTTCAGCAATCTTTGCCATACGCAAGATTAGGCAGCTAACTGACGAGGCAACTGCAAAACTAGTTTATTACGCGTACTTTCACAGCCTTATGTCCTATGGATTATTATTATGGGATTTGCAGCCGGTTTGAACACAAATATTTATACTACAAAAACAGGCTGTTAGGGCAATCTACAATCTGGGTCTCACGGAATCTTTACGTAATGTTTTTAATAAAACTGAAATTTTAACTTACCCTCGCTATACATATTTGAAAATATTATGTACGCGTCAAAATATTCATATGTTTGCTAAAAGATATTAGGCCATGCTAGGTCAAATTGAGCCCCTAGAGCTACCCAGATTTAGACTGACCGAACCAAAAATCTTTCATGGTATAATAGTATAAGAATGTATAATAAATTAAATGCCTGCCAAACGCAACTGAATGATTCTGAGCTGTAAAGTTGTCAAAACAACGCTTATAGAAAAAGCCTACTATTCTGTCATAAATTATATTGAGGACCAAGTTGTGGAAATAGTTTATATTCTGCGCTTGCAAATCCCCTGGTAACTTAAAAAAAAATGTATTGGTCAAATTTTGTAAATACTAATATTTAAAAAAAAAAGGCCGCAGAGTTTCTTGCCGGTTCTTCTCTGGACGGGTCTGAGTTTGTGAACCGGTGGTAAATGGATAATTTTTGACGTTCATAAGTGCTCAGTAGAGGCTAAATTGAATAAATGATTTTGACTTTGACTTTTGACTTTGAATCATTTTATCGTCGCTTGCTGCGCTAGGCAGCAGCGTAGGTACACACCTAGCGCTCCTAAAGCGCTAGAGTTTTCAAACGCGTTAGGTTTACACCTCCCTGCTCACTGGGGCGGGGAGGGAGCACAACCCCGGCTTCACCGGGGTGCTTGCACGTGTAATTAGCATTTTAAACCAATCAAACAATTCAGTCACCGAGGGTGACTGAATCCAGCTACGATTGCTCAGGCCTCGACTTCGAGGACCCTAAAATCGTCCGCCGGCGGACACAGTACGTCATCCGTGAGGCCCTCACCGCGCAAGAGGGCCAAATTACTCAAGCGCACTCGTGCTCGACGCGAGCAACCACACCAGCGTCCGAAAAGTGTCCAACCATCCACGGATACCCTATCCCCGCTCACCTCACCCAATAACCCGAATCTGAAATGGAGTTGATAATTCCCGTCCGGTCACCGAGGACGAAGACGCAGGAGGGTTCCTGCCTGTTAGTTCGCGCAAGAAGAAGCGCAAGAAGAAGCGCAAGAGCAGGGTCTCCCCTGCCACATCACCAACCCCGCCACCTAAGGCGCCAAAAGCGTCGGCGGAAATACTATCGGGCCCTAGGCCATCAACATCGGCCACCGAGCCAAAAGCCGCCTCACGGCAATCTATTCAGGCCGCCTCACGGCTATCAACATCGGCCTCATTAAGGCAACCACCTGCTGCTTCACAGCAACCTTCGGCTGCTTCTCAGCAACCATCAATCCCACCTAGGATAAGAAACCTCCGCCGATTTATATTCGGTCGAAGGAGAAATGGGAGAACTACGGTCCACGCTGTCCAATAAATACAAATTCACAGCAGCCGACTCGAACCAGGGCATTAAATTGCAACTGAAACCAGTGACGCACACTCGTCAGTTACGTCGTATCTCTAAATAACGACTATTACGTACCATACTGCGCTCCGGAAGAGCGCGTACTTCGAACAGTCGTCAAAGGATGCCGAAGGAGATGCCCACAGAGGACATCTACAATTTCATTAAGGGACAAAACATCCCAATTTACTCGGCCTTCCGCCTAACTCATCCTAAGACAAAAACCTTTTAATGTGGTCCTTCTGACCCTGGAACGCTCCACCGAGGGCAAAAAGGTGTATGATCTACACCACATATGCGACATAAGTCGCATTACATTCCACGCGCCACACTCAAATGGCCTTCTTGCGCAGTGTCATAACTGCCAAATGTACGGGCACTCGGCCCGTAACTGTCACGCACGCCCTCGCTGCGTCAAATGCCTTGGTGACCATGGCACTCCTGATTGCCCTAGACCCAGAGATAGGGAAGTACTCACCACATACGAACCGCCGGCATGCGTTAACTGCCAAAGCGCTGGCCACACGGCCAATAAGGCACCCAAGCGCAAACCACCATCACCTTCATCCGTCCCAAGGCGCCCCCAGGTGCCTCCCCTCACTTCCTTCCCGCCCCTCCGACCTATTCCGGCGTGGCAAACCACATCAAGCGCTCCGCGCAGCGCTCCAATGCCCGCGTGGCAACAACAACCACCGCAGGTAGCGCCGAGCGCCCCGCGTGGCGCCGCACCAAAACCAAGCGCTCCGCGTAGCGCCCCACAGCTTGCTAGCCATAGCAATGGCAGCAACTTGGAAACATTAGCCGGACAGATCGACTTCGCAGAGCTCGATCGCCTTACCGCAGAATTCGACGCCGTCGTCGGTAATTTCGGAGCCCGTCTTGCCATACTTCGTAAGTATAGGCAATTAGTCGATTTAATTACGGGACGTAAATGAATAGTACGCCCATAGTAAATAATAGAAACGGCCCGGGCCGTCTAAAGCCACGCGCAGTTAACATTTCATTTTTCAACGCAAACGGTCTCGCGGATCAAAAGACCGAAATCTCAGTTTTTCTACGCGAAAACGACGTCGACATTCTACTGGTGCAGGAGACGTTCCTAAAGCCCGGAAGAGGAGATCCGAAAATAGCTAACTATAACATCATAAGAAATGATCGGGCCGGCGCTTCACACGGCGGCACGCTCATTTATTATAAAAAGTCCCTGCACTGTGTAGCAATCGACACGCCGTCGACGCTAACGCACTTAGAAGCCTCGGTCTGTAGGTTAGCCATGACAGGACACGCGCCAATCACCATAGCCTCGGTCTACTTACCATGTAGAAGCTCTTCCGAGATAACTCAATCCGACTTCGAGACGCTATTCTCCCTAGGAGGCGCCGTCATTCTGGCAGGCGACTTCAATAGCAAGCACACCCGATGGAACAGCTACACAATCAACTCGCGAGATGCAGCACTAGATGCACTATCTGAACTCCTTAACTTCAGTATCGTTGCTCCGCTTGAGCATACGCACCTACCGCACACGGTAGGCTACAGATCGGATGTGCTTGATATTGCCTCCTTAAAATGTCATACTCGCTTTTAGAGGTATAGAGGTCATAGAAGATCTAACCTCCGATCACCGCCCAGTCATCCTCAAACTAGGACCACCTGACTCCCAAAACATCCAATCCAAAACGATAATTGACTGGCGCAAACTCAAATCTCAGCTAGACTGCACTAGCTCGCCACACCTAGATGCCATTCCTAAAGTCCGCACAGGCATGACGCGAATCTCGCTGCTCATGCGCTCACATGACATGTCCAAAGTGTCGTCGAGGCCTCCTCGAAGCAAGTCCCGGTGGAGGAAAACCCCCGCTGGGCCTTGCCAAACGACATCAAGGACCTCTTGCGACGCAGGAGGGCTGCGATTCGTGCCTACGATTGGTATCCAACCGAACGGAACCGGAGACAGTTGCGCGCCCTTGAACATCAGTCCAAGACGCGCATAGCTGAATTCAGGAACGATCGGTGGGATACAGATCTAAGCAATATGCACCCATCCCATCAAGCCTTCTGGCAACTTCCCAAAAGCCTAAAGGGCGGAATCGGAACCGATCCAATCCGATGCCGCCCTTATCCCATCCTAACCTTCCTGATGCTCCTCTAGCGTTTCTCGATGAAGAAAAAGCCGAATGCCTAGCCGACAGCCTCGAGACACAATGCACGCCAAGCTCCCAACCGATCGAAGCCGCTCACCGCCAAACGGTGGAGAGCGAGGTCGAGCGGTTGACTCAACTTCCTCCTCGCGATGTAACTTCACCGGTGACCGGAAGCGAAGTCAAGTCGATTATCAAAAATCTCAAACCTCGGAAAGCCCCGGGCACCGATGGAATAAACAACCGCGTCATTAAAATCCTACCGGAACATATAATTAATATCCTAGTCCTAATTTTAACGCAGCTCTTTCCAAGGGTATTTTCCCAAACACTTGGAAGGACGCTGAAGTTATAGGGTTCCTCAAACCCGGCAAACCACCCGCACTTCCCAGTTCTTATCGTCCCATTAGCCTTCTCAAGGGTTTCGGAAAAAATATATGAACGTCTTGTCCAAGCCCGCTTATTAGATTTTATGAAATCCAAAGGGCTCCCTACCCCCATTCAATTCGGCTTTCGAGCCAAACACTCTTGCACTCACGAAATTCACCGCATCACGGAGAAAATTAAAGTCAGCTTAATACGAGGCCATCACACGGGAGCGCTTTTTCTCAACGTGGCGAAGGCGTTCGATAAAGTATGGCAAGAAGGGCTTATATACAAGTAATATAAGCTCGGCTTGCTAGACCGTCTCGTACTCATCATACAAGACTTCCTCAGGAATCGAACGTTCCGATACCGCGTAGAGGGAACCAAATCACTACCTCGACCGGACCGTGCCGTTGTACCCCAAGGATCCGTATTAGGACCAATCCTTTTTACCTTATTTACTAACGACATCCCACAACACCGTCTTGTAGACACCGCCTTATTCGCAGACGACACCTGCATATACTCAACCAGTAGATGTCCTATCCTAGTTAGTCAAAGACTCCAATCCCGCGGCCAATATCCTAGGGGAATGGTTCCGGAAATGGAGAATAGAAATCAATCCTTCCAACAGCGCGGCCATTTTGTTCACGCGACGAAAACCGTGCCTTCCGTCCAATGTCCGACTCCTAGATTGCCCTATCCCTTGGGTCAAACAGACCAAATACCTCGGGGTAATCTTAGATAAATCCTTGACATTTGGCCCGCACATTACGCGGGTCAGAAACAGAGCGGCCTACGTCTTAGGTCGACTCTTTCCACTAATAAATCCTAAAAGCAAGTTATCTCTGCGCAATAAGGTGTTGTTATACAAGACAGTCATACGTCCAATTTTAACATATGCCAGTCCCGTCTTTGCACATGCAAAGCAATCACACATTGACAAGCTTCAAGTCCTGCAAAACAGATTCATGCGCAGGGCCACTGGTGCGCCGTATTACCTGCGCAACATTGACCTGCACCTGGATCTGAAATTGCCCACTATCAAACAGTACCTAAAACAAGCTTCTATCCGATATTTCGACTCGGCTTCGCAACACCCAAACGATCTAGTTCGGATCGCCGCCGCTTACGAACCAACAATTTCACTCTGCTAAAACGACATCCATCGAAGACGCGAAATGCGATAACGGATCCGGACGATGAGATACAATCGTGCAAGCACGTTTAAACTTACTACGAACACAACTTGTCCTCGTCGTCGAGGACAAACTAGTACACTGTACAACAAATATCGGCACGTACCAGGCCGATTCTCACCAATCAGATAGGGCGGTAAATACCTTCCACTAATAAGTCCTAAAAGCAAATTATCGAGCCGAGGTTCGCCCACCGGGGCACCCTTGATAAAATGTTGCTAACGGGTATAGGCATGGACCTGACCAGCGGCTGATCGAGCTGAGGCTCGGCCCTCTTGGGCACCTCGATCAAGCCGCTCATTACGGGATAAAGAAGTGGTAGCCTGAGCCGAGGTCCCCTTGAGGGTCCCTCGAGCTAAGCCACAGAATAGAGGTGAAGTCTGTGCACACTTAAAGTTGCATTCAGCCCTCGAACCCTGCTGGTTGTAGCGGTTAATCCACCAACGTGAGTCATCCGTAAAATTAAAAAAATCCATTTCTAACTATCAGGGAATGACTAGCTTATCTCATTTCTCAAACTCCTTAGAAATAAATAGTAGAGCTTTGTTACATCGTAAGGCGCATTTTATTTATTGTTTTTTATATGTAATAGCGTATTGTTCTAAAAGTTAGTAAACAAAAAAGTTATTCGTATAAGGTCTGTACGTATCCTTTATGCAGTATTTAGTCCTATTCCTTACAAAAATTAAATATCAAAGCATAATAATTTTGACGTATTTGTCTATCTTGAGCCTAAGAAACGGAATCGCGGGCCGTTAAAGGAATTATCAGGAAAATCTCAAAAATCATTGATATACATTTGATTAATTTTGCTTGATATATTAAAAAAAAACAATGAGAGCTTTTCATCAACATCAACGGTGGAGAAATTTTAAATAAAACAAAAATTGCTACCGCTTTTTCAACAAGTTTTTCTCAATACAGTTTGTTAAACGACCTCAAAGAAAACGGATGTCAACTTTAGTCTAGTGTGACCTTTACAAAGCTAATTTGTCCCACAAAAAAAACTGCATTTAAATTATAGAGAAATTAAACATACGTTTGCCAATATTCGGCAAAGGGGAATGAGCAATCGTCCTTTCATCAAACGTAAAAAGTAGCAAGAATCATATTTATGTTTAAGTAATGAGCATGCGTTCAACTTTCCACAATAGGCCGCCTCGCTCGATCTATTGCTAATTCTATCAAATTATGTATGGAAATTTGGTCCTTAAATAATCTTTTACATCGACTCGACCGCAACAATTTACAGACTCCTTTTGAGGCCGAGTGTAAATCGTGACTTCCCTAAATTACTTCCAAATGTAACACCTTCTGCTCTACTACCTTACTTAGTCCCAGTTAATGCTTACTTTACAGACGCTCACAAATTTAATATAAAGAAAAAATAATTACTCAATTCGTATTTGAATAAATTATTATCTAATCATACATAAGAACTAAGTGATCACTTTAATAATTATGAAGATAGATTTTTTATGTCATCATTTAATTAATGTTGATTTTATGCGTAGATCAACGTTTCTTTTTTTAAATTCTAGAATAAAATGTTTATGTAATACATTATAATATAATATAAATATAAATTAAAATATAATAAGTTAATAAATTTATTCTAACTATTATGCTCAGTCTGGTTTCGATACGATAATTGGATCGTGTTGTGCCGAATTATACCAAGCCACAACTTGCCCAAAATTGAGTTACATATATTATCTTACGTAAAATCACCTCTATCATCATGTCGGTAAGTTTGATTTTAATCTGAAATGTAGAACCAAAGTTATCAAAAAACTAAGGATGTCTGGAACCAATCCACATTTGAATAATCATATTTATTTGTTATCGACACTTTTCTTGTTTTTTTACAATAAATATTGATTGTTTGTCAAAATCTGAATTGGGACGTCCATATCTTTCCAATTATATTATCTTTTCAGGTATATTTATATATCAAAAAATTAATAACAAATGTCTTCAAACTTAAATTTCTCGGAAAGAGGTCGATGTGGATTGGTAGCTTTTGGCACAACACGATCCAATTGAGAATTCGCTAAGATGGCCGACTATTTCATGTTTGCGTGAACTAAAGTAGATGGCGTGGGCATCGATTTTTTTCTGAAACACGCTATCGTTTGTCTCTCATAGGAGGGTGACTTCAAGCCACTGCGAAGTGTTAGCGAGCCGTAGTGGACTCATGTGTAATTAGCAGGTTCACTTAGAATTTTTGAAAACCGTTTGACACTCTGTGTTAAGAACGGTCTCTTAAACTTTATAATATAGAATAAGTGTAATACTGATCGTCACTAGTGATATTACATGTAGTACAATAGCTTTGAATATCGTACGTCTACATATTGTGATTGTACCAATGTACCACAACTTTGCAGATACCTAAATTTTGTTCAATATAATTTATTTATACAAAATTAAAGTGATTTCATTCCGTACCTAATTATATATTATTGTGAGTTTTGACAATTATTTTGAAAACTCCTGTTCAAACCAGCCTCTATCGGGACCTCGTGGAGAACTAATACGCCTCGATCTCTCTGTTTCAGAATAAACTTTTATCCTTCTGTATAAAGTTTTATAGGCGTGTTTTTTGTAGCTTTTGCAGCTATACTCCTTACGTTACAATGCTCTTATCATTAAAAATTGTATAGCTATAGCATGCTACTAATATTATAAATGTGAAAGTTTGTATAGATGTTTGTATGTTACTCTTTCATTTATAAACTGCGTGATGAATTTATAAGGAATATATTTGGATACGGTCTAGTTTTTTTTAAATATAACAATAAGTGATACGTTGGATATAAAAAAAGACTGCCATTGGCGAGCTATTCCGGCACGAACCTTCTAAACATGTGTAAGGATTATTATATTTAAAACCGCGGGGCGAGGCTAGTAGTAGATATCTAGAAGTTTCTTGCCAAAACAAGTACTAATTGCAACAAACCTTAAATTTTACCTCACAACACGTTATCTGTTTGCTCGTTAGCATCAAACATTACAAACTCTAACATGAAATAACTAGCGTTCACATTCGAAGTGGCTCAAACAAATTCTGCAAACAACATCCGCTCGGAAACTCGGTATGTAAGTTTGGGAACGTTAAATTAGGAACTCCCTCCTTTGTTAATACCCCTTTGATTTCTCGTTTGTCTGTCCAATGCAAGTTGCATTGCCTTCTTATACTGTAAAATTACAAAATTATATTATCCTTATAAAAAAAAGTTTCAATATTTACTTGCTTTATTGAGATAACAAAAATAAAATAAATTTATAATAATATCATAATCTTTATTTACAAAAGAAATGCGGGCTAAATAAAAAAATAGCCATAAACGTATTTTAGAATAGTGAGTACTGTTAAACCTATATGAGTTTATTCATACGACCTGAAATAACATATAAATGGTTGTGCGAGCTCAAAATAAATAGAATAATTAAATATTTCCGCATTATTTCAACAAAAGAACAGTACAGTCGCTGTAGCCAGGGTGGCGGGCAAAACGCTTTGTTGCCCTGCTACAACCGTACTTCTTCCGCTATCAAATTGAATATAAGACATTGACTACAACATAAAAAATTTAAGTAAGACTTTAGCTAATGCTGGTCCATTCAAACTACACCACTTACATATTCATGTGTAGGTAATCCAATATTTCACGTAGTGGCTAACTCGCTGTTAGCCGTCATTCATAGTTACGGTAACATGTATCTCGAACTAAATTATGGAAACTTTTTTATGTGAGTGTGTGTGTGTGTGTTGTTTATATGAAGCTCTTTCTCAAGCTAACCTAAATGTATCTTAAAACAATCATAAATAAGTATTAAGATTTAGCCGCAATAAAATATCAATGTGTATCTTATTAAAACCCTATAGAAAGTTAAATAGCCATAGTACGTTCTAAAACTGCCAGAAATTTTATGTTTTGCTTTTAACAGTAACATTATTCTGAAACCCCGGCACGAGAGCCGTTTACAATCTACTAATTATCTTCAGAACGCTTTCGTATAATTGATTCTGCAGCAGATACATAAGTCAGTTAATGTCTATGACAGAGCAGGTTATGCGTTAATTACGTTAGACGGATATATCAAATGCAATTGATATGGTAATGACATAATTATTTAATATTGAATGAATAACATATTTTTATTTATTATAAATTTATTATATAGTGCATCTGCGGAAATGGTAAGAAACAACGTGATATCAAGGGAGTTTGTCGACAAAGGGCGTCCGAACAATAGTAGGTAATTTCACTTAGCCTAATGACGTTGCCACAGAGCGGAGTAAAAGCCCACTCAACAGCCTTAAAGGAACTCAACAGACTGTTTGAGAAGCCGGCTGAAATATTAAATCGTGCCTCTTATACTAACGTGACTAATGGTATTACAAGTGCTGTAATCGCTATACTGTGTATAGTAAATATCAACATTATATCTGTTATTTACGCAATCATTATACATATCAACTCTATCCATGATCATGAATGTTGGAAAGAGTCCAAAATGTCGGAAATAAATATATGTAACGCAAAAAATCCGTAAAAAAAGTAAATTTGATAACATTACATGATTTAATAACGTGAGAGTTATTTAATTTATACTTCTGGTTGAACGTCAATGCTAACATGTACGTAACGAAAATAAAATCTTTTTATTTATTTCACAATTTTTGTATTTTAAGACACAGATTATTATTGACTTATTGCGATTTATTAGAACTCTCTGAGGCAGGTGGCCTAATCAAATCACAGTTATTATCGATAAAACACCGACGGTCTTTTTTCACACTCCACATTGCAATTATATGTTTAGCACTTTGTAACAATTTAGACAAAACCAGATATATTGCAACCATGTAAGAATCATAAAATACTTCATGATAATAGATCCTGTACTATGACTGCCGTACAGAAAATAATTTCTTAAATATATAAAATTACTTTCATTACGGCATTAATATATGTTGCACATAAATATAAAACAAGCATATAGTACATAGCTCCATGTTCCCTTATAAACATAAATTGTTATCTGATTGAAACCATCTAATTGAATCCATTCTGATTCCAATACAACAATATTCTACGCCCAAAGAAACGCATTATAATAACTTACTCCAGACGAGGTCCACTACAATCTACTTTTATGATTGGATTTGCAGTTGTACTGAAATTTCAATTTTTCCAACAGAGTAAATTTTAGAGCAATTCAAACGTAAAATATGTTTCCTTGTTAAACATATTTTATGTTATAAACATAAGTACATGAGTTCTGCTCGCCGATGAATAAGAGAAGAGGCAGGCTCAATAAAAGAAGAGTATGCAGTTGAAATAACCGTGTCAGCATCAAAAGTATCGAGAACCCGTTCTTTTTTATGCCGAAAGAAAGAGACAGACTGTGTGATCAGGTTAAAAATGATTTTTCTTACTTACATGACTTACTTTTGTACATAAAAGTTTAAATTGTTTAAATTTCTATTCCAGGTATTCTGCGAGAAGATTGATTTTGCCAGGACGTCGATTCGCTTCTCCGAACTAGCTAAAGTGTCCACCGGTTTAAGCGCCTGCTCCCTTTTAGTGAGGAAGCCTTGAGTTATTTTTAAATTGTAACATTTTACAAACATTGGTGCCTGGGGATTTACTGAATGGTTGTTGTGGGGTAGATAGAAAATTTTCATGTGCTCAAAGGCGATTTTTGCCCGTGTATGTTAGTGAATTGTAATAAAGATGTTTTACACGATTAAAAGCTTTTATCCCGAGACCTGAAAAAAGGGTAAAAGGAACTTCGAAGCTTTTGCTTCTTTATTCTAAGTCTAGAATTAGCAATAATTACTTGTTAAATTCACAATGCCTTTGTAGTATTATAATTAGTTATATAGTATATGCATAAATACATTGGTATCTTTGAATTAATAGAAGTCAATCTAAAATAAGAAAAAGTCTGCATCATACATTTGACACAAGGTTTGATGGTTTGGTATTTACATTATGACTAGTTTTCAAAATAAAGATTACTACTTGACGAGTGATAAAATTAATCACTTTGACATTCCATTACACATAATATGTTTCAATACTCATTAATAAGGCATCCATTTTTTTTGGTATTTAATAAAATTACCCAATCTTTATAACAGAATTGTTCAGCAAATCTTGAGGCACATATATATTTATGCAACAAAACATGCACATATTTGCTATATGCTTTTACCATTATATATGTTCAATGGTGGGACTAAAATTTTTCAAAACTCACGAAGAGTTTTTAGCGAAACTATTTAATAAATCATACATGTTCATTACTCAAGTTGAGTTTAAAATAAGCTTTTAGCCTGATTAGCAGATTCACATATGTAGATAGATGTGGACAATAATACGACTTTTGGTCAAGCTATTTATAATTAACGCGTGTGATGAACTTGTTGATTCTACAGTTTCCATTTTCTATTGATAAACAATTCGTTTATATGCTACGTTAGGTAATTTTAAGCATTTAATTGTAATAATGCGCATCTATTTAAATAATTAATTTCACAATTGTTGCTTAGATTTTTTTGATTATATTGACATTGTAATGTTTGCATTTTTTCGCTACTATTTATTATTAGATATTATTGGCTAGCGTATATCTTAATATTGTGACATTACCAAAGTAATTAACGTTTAAAATGGCAAGAAAACTTAGTTTATTTGAAGATAGCTTTTGTGCGCGAGTTCGTCCGCTTAATAAAAAAGTAGCCTTAGTTACTCCCAGATACTTCAGCTATCTTCCAGTGAAAGTCCCGTCAAAATCGAATCTACTATTCCAGAGATAAGTCAAACATTATATATCACAATGTAATCATTTAAAACGGTTATTTTGATGTTACAAACAGACCCTCCAATTTCATTTTCTAGTGTTTGACGTTCTTTTTTATGTATGTAGTTTCATATTGCCTATGGCAATGTAAATTACTTTTCATTATCTGTGCTCAGAGTTGAACAAATTTTGTTTCAGCACGTATACGAAAATATATGGCCAAAATTCTACAAATATTGATATTAGTACTTTTGCTTGTTAATTCCTTTGATAATAACTATAATATATTTGAGCAAAGTCATTTGTTGTTCATTATTAAAACTGCAGTGGCGTTATTTATAATACGGGTGAAGGGTTCATTAATACAATTTGACATTAGAAAAAAAAACTGATTTTTTATTTAAATAATGCCCTGCTAAGTATGATTCTTTCTTCGGCATATTATATGTGTTACTCATTTTAAATTTTGTATGGTATGTTGGTTAAATAAATAATTGGTAAACTCAAATAAGCATTTCAATTTTAACTCCATGTTTTTTAACACTAATTACTTTACACGCTTTTGTTGGTTTTAAACATATTACAATAACAATTTAACACTTACACGACAATCAACATTGTCATAAGAATGTATCTGTCCACGCGTTGACCGCGCGATGCCAACGTCACGTTTCAATTTTTATTTTACCCTAATTTTCAGAAAAACGTTACATTACCAACACTAATGGCAACAAACTACTCAAAAATTCGTGGACTAAATGCCGTCAACTCGCTATCCACGGATGGACGCCACGTCGTTAAACAGTAGACCGCGCGTGGACAACGAGTGGACCCCTTGTTGAGGCGGTGCGGAATCTTTGTATTTATTGGTCATCTAGTTTCCATACTACAGCTTTGCTTAGTTTGGAACTAGATGATTTGTTTAGCCAGATATGATAAAATTGTTATTGATTTTTTCCTTGCACCTAAAAGAAAGTTTTTAAGGATGAAAAAAGTTTACAGATTCTGTAGCATTTATTTACATATCTGGTGATTCGTTGTATAAAAATTGGGTTAGGTTTAGAACACTACCTTTGATGTATTTGCATCACACTTGCATCATCATTATCAATTTTCGCTTAATCATCAACTGTATGTCTCTTCTTTTATTGAGCGGCTAGAACTCACGTACTTATGTTTTATAAAAAATATGTTTAACAAGAAACATATTTTACGTTCGAATTATCAGAATTTACTCTGTTGAGTAAAGCAAATTTCATATAACTCAATCCAATCATAAAAGTAGATTGCGTACGTGGACCCGTCTGGAGGTTATTATAATGATTTCTTTGGCGTAGGCATTTGTGCTGTATTGGAATCAGAATGGATTCAATTAGATGGTCTTCAATCAGATTACAATTTATGTTTATAGGAAACATGGGTTGTTACTATATGTTATTATATTTTATTGCAAATATATTAATGCCGTAATGAAAGTAATTTAATATATTTATAAAATTATTTTTGCACGCCATCATGAAAGGTCTATTATCATGAAGTATTTTATGATTTTAAAGTTGAATATATCTGGTTTTGTCTAAATTTTACAAAGTTGCTAACATATAATTGAAATGGAGTGAGAAAAAAGACGTCGGTGCTTTCGATAATAACTGTGATTTTATTAGACCTGCCTCAAGAGAGTTCTTATAAGTCGCAATAAGTCAATAATAATCTGTGTCTTAATACAAAAATTGTGAAATAAATAAAAAGATTTTTTTCGTTAC
Source organism: Lamproptera curius (assembly GCA_029286875.1). Lineage (NCBI taxonomy): Eukaryota > Metazoa > Arthropoda > Insecta > Lepidoptera > Papilionidae > Lamproptera > Lamproptera curius. The sequence goes on along the minus strand of JAGSMT010000621.1, from coordinate 18,312 downwards.
GTACATGTTACCATTGATTCAACCAGAAGTATAAATTAAATAACTCTACGTTATTAAATCATGTAATGTTATCAAATTTACTTTTTTCGGATTTATTGGTTACTTATATTTATTTCGACATTTTGACTCTTTCCTACATTTATGACCATGGAAAGAGTTGATATGTATAATCATTGCGTAAATAAGATATAATGTTGATATTTACTATCTCAGTATAGCGATTACAGCACTTGTAATACCATTGTCACGTTGTTATAAGAGGCACGATTTAATGTTTCCAGCCGGCTTTCAAACGTCTATTGAGTTCGTTTAATATAATGGGTTTTTACTCCGCTCTTGTCAACGTCTTGACAAGTGGAATTACCTACTTTGCTCGGACGCCCGTTGTCGACAAACTACCTTGATATTTTCTTGATTGTTTCACCATTTCGCAGATACATATAATAAATTTATAATATTAAAATATGTCATTTATTCAATATTAAATATTTCTGTCAACAATGCTGTCATTTTCTGTACATCCAATGTTTTGATAAACGTCTAACGTAATTAACGCATAACCTGCTCTGTTTTGACTTAACTGACGTATCTCTGCAGAATCAATTATACGAAAGGCCGTCTAAGATAATTATAGATTGGTAAACGGCTCTTGTGCCGGAGGTTTCGGAATAATTTACTGTTAAAAGCAAAACATAAAATTTCGGAGTTTGAACGTACTATGGCTATTAACTTTCTATAGGTTTTAATAAGATCACTGAATTTATTGCGGCTGAATCTTAATACTTATTAATGATTGTTTTAAGATGCATTTAGGTTAGCTTGAGAAAGAGTTTCATATAAACAACATACACACCCTCACATAAATTAGTTTCCATAATTTTGTTCGAGACACATGTTACCGTAACTATGAATGAGGGCTAACAGCGAGTTAGCCACTACGTGAAATATTAGATTACCTACACATGAATATGTAAGTGGTGTAGTTTGAATGGACCAGAATTAGCTAAAGTCTTACTTAATTTTTTATGTTTTAGTTAATCTCTTATATTCAACTTGACTGCCTCCGTAGCCTAGTGGTATGGGCGTGTGCTTTAGAAACCGGAGGTCGTGGGTTCGAATCCTGCGGGACGCAACAAATTTTCTTGTTGTTTGTTGGTAGGCAATTTGGGCATCACCCAATTGTCTGAAAAGTAAGATGATCCATGCGTCGGATGGGCATGTAAAAGTCGTCCACCAACCCGCATTGGACCAGCGTGGTGGGATACGGTCAACCCCCTAATGGAGGTGTATTAGGGGAGCCTTGTCCAGCAGTGGACTAACAAAGGCTGATGATGTGATGTGTGATGTGATTCAATTTGATGCGGAATAAGCTGTTTAGGGAGCAAAGCGTTTTGCCGCCACCCTGGCTACAGCGACTGTACTGTTCTTTGTTGAAATATGGAATATTTAATTATTCTTTGTTTTGAGCTCGACAACCATTTATTTATTTCAGGTCGTATGCATAAACTCATATGGTTTAACAGTATTCACTATTCTAAAATCGTTTATTAAATTTTTATTTAGCCCGCTTTCTTTTTGTAAATAAAGATTTCATATTTTAATAAATTTATTTGATTTTGTTATCTCAATAAAGCAAGTAAATATTGAAACTTTTATAGGGATAATTATTTTTGTAATTTTACAGTATAAGAAGGCAGCAACTTTCATTGGAAGACAAACGAGAAATCAAAGGGTATTAATAAAGGAGGGTTCCTAATTTAACGTTCCAAACTTACATACCGAGTTTCCAGGCGGATGTTGTTTGCAGAATTTGTTTGAGCCCGAATGTGATCCTGATTTCATGTTAGAGTTTGTAATGTTTGATGCTAACGACAAACAGATAACGTGTTGTGAGGTAAAATTTAAGGTTTGTTTGCAAATACTTGTTTGGCAAGAAACCTAGATATCTACTATCCTCACCCTGGGTTTTAAATATAATAATCCTTACAATTGTTTAAATTTAGTGCCGGAATATCGGCAATGCAGTCTTTTTTATATCCAACTACACTTATTGTTATATTTTAATTAAACTACACCGTATTCAAATATATTGTATAAATTCATCAAGAAGTTTATAAATGACAGGTAACATACAGACATCTATATAAAACTTTCAATTTATAATATTAGTGGCATGGGTATAGCTATACAATTTTTAATGATAAGAGCATGTAACTGGAGAGTATAGCTAAAAGCAAAAAAAAACACGCCTAAAAACTTTATTTATACTGAAACAGAGATCAGGCGTTCTCACGACGTCCGATAGAGCTGGTTAAAGGAGAGTTTTAAAAATAATTGTCAAAACTCAATAATATATAATTATGTATGGAATGAAATCACTTTAATTTGTATATTTATAATTTATATATTATATTTAACAAAATTTAGGTATCTAAGTTGTGACATGGTCAATCACAATATGTAGGCGTGATATTCTTAGCTATTGTGCTACATGTAGTCAAGAATGATTAGTATTACACTTTACTGTATAAGTTTAAGAGACCGTTCTTGCACAGAGTGTCAAACGGTTTTCAAAAATTGTTCTAAGTAAACCTGCTATTTACTTAGAAGTCCACTGCTGAATTAACAATTGAAGTGGCGAAGTCACCTCCTGAGAGAGACAAACGATAGCGTGTTTTAGAAAAAATTGATGCCCCCATCTAGTTAGTTCACGCAAACATGAATATCTGCATCTTAGCGAATTCTCAATTGGATCGTGTTGGCCAAACCTACCAATCCACATCGACCTCTTTCGAGAAATTTAAGTTTGAAGATATTTGTATTAATTTTGATATATAAATATACCTGAAAAGAGAATATAATTGAAAGATATGGACGTCCCAATTGAAATTTTGACAAACAATCAATATTTATTGTAAAAAAATAAGTAAAGTTTCGATAACAAATAAATATGCTTATTCAAATGTGGATTGGTTCCAGACATCCTTAGTTTTTTGATAAGTTTGAAAAAAACAAACTCATTTCCACTGTAATAACATTAACCGTACAAAGCACTTTTTAAACTTAATAATGGATTTAATAATGGTTTTAAACAATTCCTGCGATTTTGCTTTAAAACCGCTATATATTGGCCAATGTGTAAACGATTTATTTAATCTTCGCGGTCTAGTTACTGGAAAAGTTTATGCTCGTTCCTAGTATTTACAAGTAATTCGGGCAAACTCGGTCGTCGTACTCTTTGTCCGTCGGTTGTGCGTTATATTTCTTTCGCATCTTGCCTACCGACGGGCCGAGCGAGAGAGATGGCAGACCGAAATTTGCCGAGTAAGCGAGACAGCGAGTGACGCATCTAGTTTTCATAGGTATGACTAATACACATGAAACCATATGAGAGTGACCCCTGTTGGTAAATAATGTCTCGCGAATCTGGGAAACCAGCAGTTTTTCGAATTATAAATAAAATAAAGTTTGAACGGTGTACTACTGCTCTTAATTGTCATAGGTGTGATCCCTCTTGGTTAATATTGTCTAGCGATTCCGGGAAACCAGCAGTAATTTGAATTAAAAGTAAAACAAACCAAAATGAAGATTTTTGTTTAAATAGCCGAACAAACAAAGTACTGAACGGTGTATATAAAAGAGAAAAATAATTTTAATAAAATCGTTTAAAAGAACTAACAAAAATATAGGTTTTAGGTACGCACATAGTAATATTTTTATTAAAGTCATAGTTTCGTATGCAGGAAAGTTGACTTATTGATTTAACTGTTCGGCGTCAAACACAAAACTGATTTTCGTTTCGTATTTAATCCTATAGTTGGGAAACGTATGTAATCGTATAGTTGTCAAAATTATGCACAGTAGCTGGATGAAAGTAGCTAGTTATATGAATAATTAGTTTTAAAACAAGCGACGCCGTCCACAGTTCTGGTTTCATTACAATTTTTTACATTGACCCACGTTTAATTAGCACAAGCGATAACAGAATTAGATCGTTCGGAATTTAGATATATCTCATTATTATCATTTATTATCGCACTGATTGATTCTTCATGTTCGTGTGTCCACTGCTTTAGAGCTCTTACTCCTGCTGCTCTGTTTTGTTTTATTCTTATTGATGATAGTTATATCGTTCGGATTACCCTACAGTAGAAGGCTATAACACATTATGCTATGGGAATAACTGAAATGGACTCAGCGGGCTGTCTCCACGTCAGTTATTTGTCTAATTTTCTTTACAGAATATGCCACAATGCTAAGTTTATTGGCCAGTTATTTAATTTAAGGCAGTAATTTAGCTTATATTGTTATGCCGTGAAACACAGAAGATTTATCAAGTAGATTATAAGCTGGAACAAATCTACAATGTTTTAATTAGACACATCGTAAACTTGAGAATTTCTGTAGTAATTTGGACGTCCAATTCGAAAAAATAAAAGGAGTCTCTTTCAGTTTATTAAAAAAAACATCTTTCTAATTCCATTAAAATAGAGGGAATTCTTATCAATTGATGTCGACTAATTTCACGGCAAAGCTGCTGTTCCAAATAATCGCTTGAGAGTATTTTTAAACGTAAAAGGAAGATATCCTAAAAAAAAGAAGCCTTATCAGGATCTGTTCTTGAATCCGGACTATCAGTATCGTTGCTTTAGTGTATAAGTGGCGTTACAGAAGCTTTATTAAATTGTCATAAGCTATTTTCCTTCTCTTCAAAACGAAACGTTTTAATACTAATCTTGATAAAAAAGTATTTTTTTTTGTATTCCTATTTTATGCATATCTATGCGGTTTTTAATTTTTTTTAATATTTCAGTACCAAAATGTTTCTTTGATCTTGTCTTCATATTGATATATAAAGTGTTGATATTGATATTTTATATTTCGTCTATCTGTTTATGATCAAATATTATTGAAATTGAAATCATGTAATTGCTTAGCAATCAAAGTAATTGCTTACACGATAGCATTATAATTATTTTGTACGGTTTAGCATATATACACGTTCATATTATTGACAAAGCAATTAACGTAAATTAGTAGGAACGTCGTGATCGAGCTGTTGCCTGGTATTTGACTTGACTAATTTCCTTGCAGAAGATACGAGGTGCCATCAATGAAAACTTAATATATCGGTTAATCAGTAGTTAATTGGTCAGTTGTTTACATTTTTTAAATTAGAACTAGAATTCATTTGCTCGTAAAAACAAAGTTACTTAGAGATATAATTCTGTTAGAGGGTAATTTTTTAAGTGATTTTGTCGCACCTTCTGTAGAACTACGAGATTAATGACATTTATAAAAGCAAAAAAAGATTTAGATTTTCTTTGTCCCGCCACTGTATATATACTATAGCTCTCATGGCCCGTGGGTAACTGACTTGAGGAATTTTGTTGCCCTATTAAAACGGGGCAAGGTTTTGTAAATGTTCAGTTGCCATATTCGTATTTCGTTAACCAGTAACGTTATGTGGGTCATGTTTAAGTCTTATGCCTTTCACTTCAATAGTCCGAAATAAATGGCAGATAAATGAGTCTATTTAATTACTCAGACGCTAAATGTGATGAAGTAGTCACTTATAATTTTTAATATTTAAAATAATTCTAAATATTAACTATTATATTCATCATCATTATCATCATCAGCCTGTGTTTAACAATTTTTTCTCAATACAGTTTGTTAAACGACCTTAAAGAAAACGGACGTCAACTTTACTCTAGTTTGACCTATACAAAGCTAATTTGTCCCACAAAAAAATCTGCATTTAAATTATAGAGAAATTGAACATACGTTTGCCAATATTCGGCAAAGGAGAATGTGCAATCTACACGTCCTTTCATCAAACGTAAAAAGTAGCAAGAATCATATTTATGTTTAAGTAATGACATGCGTTCAACTTTCCACAGCAGGCCGCCTCGCTCGATCTATTGCTTATTCTATCAAATTTTGTATAGAAATAATAAATAATCTTCTACATCGACTGAGCGCAACTATTTAAGACTCCTTTGAGGGAGTGTAAATCGTGACTTCCCTAAATTACTTCCAAATGTAACACCTTCTGCCTACTACCTTACTTGTCCAGTTAATGCTTACTTTACGGACGCTCAAAATTTAATATAAAAGAAAAAGTAATCACTTAATTGTATTTCAATAAATTATTATCTAATCTTATAAGAACTAATGATCACTTTAATAATTATGAAGATAGATTTTTATGTCATCATTTAATTAATGTTGATTTTATGCGTAGATCAACGTTTCTTTTTTTAAATTCTAGAATAAAATGTTTATGTAATACATTATAATAATAAATATAAATTAAAATATAATAAGTTAATATATTTATTCCAACTATTATGCTCGTCTGGTTTCGATACGATAATTGGATCGTGTGTGCGAATCATACCAGCCACAACTTGCCCAAATTGGTTACATATATTATCTTACGTAAATAACCTCTATCATCATGTCGGTAAGTTTGATTTTAATCTGAAATGTAGAACCAAAGTTATCAAAACTAAGGATGTCTCGGAACCAATCCACATTTGAATAATCATATTTATTGTTATCGACACTTTTCTTGTTTTTTACAATAAATATTGATTGTTTGTCAAAATCTGAATTGGGACGTCCATATTTTTCCATATATTCTCTTTCAGGTATATCAAAAATTAATAACAATGTCTTCAAACTTAAATTTCTGGAAAGAGGTCGAGTGGTTGGTAGGTTTTGCCAACACGATCCAATGAGAATTCGCTAAGATGCCGACTATTTCATGTTTGCGTGAACTAAAGTAGATGGCGTGGGCATCGATTTTTTTCTGGAAACACGCTATCGTTTGTCTCTTATGGGAGGGTGACTTCAAGCCACTGCGAAGTGTTAGCGAGCCGTAGTGGAACCCATGTGTAATTAGCAGGTTCATTTAGAATTTTGAAAACCGTTTGACACTCTGTGTTGAACGTTCTCTTAAACTTTATAATATAGTATAATGTAATACTGATCATCACTAGTGATATTACATGTAGCACATAGCTTTGAATATCGTACGTCTACATATTGTGATTGTACCAATGTACCACAACTTTGAGATACCTAAATTTTGTTCAATATAATTTATATATACAAAATTGAGTGATTTCATTCCGTACCTAATTATATATTATTGTGAGTTTTGACAATTATTTTGAAAACTCCTATTCAAAATTCTGCCTCTATCGGGACCTCGTGGAGAACTAATACGCCTGGATCTCTTTGTTTCAGAATAAACTTTTATCCTTCTGTACAAAGTTTTATAGGTATGTTTTTTGTAGCTTTTGCAGGTAATACTCCTTACGTTACATTGCTCTTATCATTAAAAATTGTATAGCTATACCATGCTACTAATATTATAAATGTGAAAGTTTGTAAAGATGTTTGTATTTTACACCCTTTTATAAACTCGAGATGAATTTATAAGAATATATTTGGATACGGTAGTTTATTTTAAAATATAACAATAAGTGATACGTTGTATATAAAAAAAAGACTGCCATTGGAGCTATTCGGCAGAACCTTCTAAACATGAGTAAGATTATTATATTTAAAACCTGGGCGGAGCTAGTAGTAGATATCTAGAAGTTTCCCAAAACAAGTACTATTGCAACAAACCCTTAATTTACCTCACAACACGTTATGTGTTTGCTCGTTAGCATCAAACATAACAAACCTAACATGAAATAACTAGGATCACATTGAAGGCCAAAATTCAAACAACATCACTAGAAAACTCGGAATGTTTGGGAACGAAATAGAACTTCTTGTTAACCCTTTGATTTCTTGTTTGTCTGTCCAATCAGTTATTGCCTTCTTATACTGTAAAATTACAAAATTATTATTATCCTTATAAAAAAGTTTAATATTTACTTGTTTTATTGAAATTACAAAATAAAATAAATTTATAATAATATGATAATCTTTATTTGCAAAAGAAATGGGGCTTAATAAAAAAATAGCATAAACGTATTTTAGAATAGTAAGTAATTTAAACCTATATGGTTATGCATACGACCTGAAATAAATATAAATGGTTGTGGAGCTCAAAATAAATAGAATAATTAAATATTTTCGCAAAAGAAACAACAGTCGCTGTAGCCAGGGTGGCGGGCAAAAGCTTGTTGCCTGCTACAAACTTACTTCTTTTTATATGAATTTTTCGTAACCTAAAGTATCTTAAAACAATCATAAAAGTATTAAGATTTAGGCAATAAAATATAATGTGTATCTTAGTCTGAAACCCCGCTTGAAAGCGGTTTACAATTCACTAATTATCTTCAGAAACGCTTTCGATAATTGATTCTAGCAGATACATAAGTCAGTTAAGTCTAACAGACAGATTATGGTTAATTACGTTGACGATATATCAAATGCAGTAGATATGTAGCAGATTGTTTACAATATTTAATATTAAATGAATAACTATTGTTAATTACTAGAAATGTTTATATAGTACATCTGCGAAATGGTAAGAAACAACGTGATATCAAGGGATTTGTCGACAACGGGCGTCCGAACTGTAGGTAATTTCAGTTGCTAATGACGTTGCCACAGAGCGGGTAAAGCCTACTTACGCCTTAAACGAACTCAACAGACTGTGGAAAAGCCGGCTGAAACATTAAATCGTGTCTGTATACTAACGTGACTAATGGTATTAAAGTGCTGTAATCGCTATAAATGTATAGTAAATCAACATCATCTGTAATTTTGATGATTATACATATCAACTCTTTCCATGATCATGAATGTAGGAAAGAGTCCGATATCGGAAATAAATATAAAAACCAAAAAATCGTAAAAAAATAAATTTGATAACATTACATGATTTAATAACGGTGAGGTTATTTAATTTATATTTCTGGTTGAACGTCAATGGTAAATGTACGTAACGAAAAAAATTTTTATTTATTTCACAATTTTGTATTTTAAGACACAGTTATTAGACTTAGCACTTATAAGAACCTCTGGGCAGGTGGCCTAATCAAATCACAGTTATTATCGATAAAACACCGACGGTCTTTTTTCTCACTCCACATTTCAATTATATGTTTAGCACTTTGTAACAATTTAGACAAAACCAGATATATTGCAACCATGTAAGAATCATAAAATACTTCATAATATTAGACCTGTCTATGTCTGCCGAGAAAATAATTTTATAAATATATAAAATTACTTTTATTACAAGTTGATATATATTTGCACATAAAAATATTAAACAAGCATATAGTAACAACCATGTTCCTATAAACATAAATTGTAATCTGATTGAAGACCATCTAATTGAATCCATTCGATTCAATACAGCACAATATTACGCCAAAGAAATGCATTATAATAACTTACTCCAGACGAGGTCCATACGCAATCTACTTTTTATGATTGGATTCAGTTGTACTGAAATTCTGCTTTTTCTAAAGAGTAAATTTTAGAGCAATTGAACGTTAAATATGTTTCCTTGTTAAACATATTTATGTCATAAAAAAGTACATGAGTTCGCTCGCCTGCTCAATAAGAAGAGGCAGGCTCAATAAAGAAAGAGACATATAATAGATGATGAAGGAAAATTGATGATGATGATGCAAGTATATGCAAATACATCAGTTGCGTAAATTAAACACGGTATAAAAGTAGTGTTCTAAACCAACCATTTTTATACAACGATCACCAGAAGTTCATATGTAAATAAATGCACAAATCTGTAAAACTTTTATCGTCCTTAAAAACTTTTTTAGTAAGGAAAAATCAATTACAATTTTATCACATCTGGTGAACAAATCATCTAGTTCCATACTAAGCAAAGCTATAGTATAGAACAATGACAATAATACAAGATTCCCACCGCCTCAACAAGGTCCACTCGTTGTCCACGAGCGGTCCACTGTTCACGACGTGGCGTCCATCGGTGATGCGGTGGACGGCTTTAGTCCCAGTCTAGGTGTTACGTAATTAAGTTTTTCTGACCTCGAATTGTTAAAATATAAAAATTGAAGACGTGCACGTTGGCAACGCGCGGTCACGCGTGGACTACATTCTTATAACAATGTTCAGTGTCGTGAATAATTGATTGTAATATGAATTTAAAAACCAACAAAAGGCTAAAAGAATTAGGCTAAAAACATGGAGTTAAAATTGAAAATGCTTATTTGAGTTTACCAATTTATTTATTTCAACCATACATACCATACAAAATTTAAAATAGTACCCATATAATATGCCAAAAGAATCAATACCCTAGCAGGGGCATAATTTAAATAACAAACGTTTTTTTTTTCTAATGTCAAATTTAATTAATGAACCCTTCACCCGTCTTATAAATAACCACTGCAGTTTTAATAATGAACAACAAATGAATTTGCTCAAATATATTATAGATTATCAAGGAATTAACAAGCGAAAGTACTAATATCAATATTTGTAAATTTGGCTATATAACTTTCTAAACGTACTGCAACAAATTTGTTCAACTCTGAGCACAGATAATGAAAAGTAATTAAGTTAATAATGACACAAATAAATTGCATCATTAGCACGTCAAGTGAGGACGACCGTCAAGACACAATAACCTGCCTGCACCCTCCTTTCACCCCTTACCCACCCCGCTACAAACACCTTATAGCGGACCACCAGGTCAGTAACGGAAGAAGACAACGAAGTGTCGCGCAACCAAAATCATTTAATACGAAACTGCGTTAAAATTGTTAAAGCAGCACAATAATTGTCGTTGAAAGTCTAAAACGCAATAAGAATAAGACTAATTTAAAATGATGAAATATAATGATATATGCGTCTGTATTCATAATACAAGTACGCTGTAGCCGAGCGTAGACTTAAATAGGCTGTGACGACACGTGACCCAGTCAAAGTGATTGATCGAAACCTATTCATGAGGGAGCGGTGCCGGATTACGAAAAATTGATTGTTTTTACCCACTTCCATCAACAAAATGTAACTTTGCAGTTGAAACCGTGTCAGCATCAAAAGTATGAAACCCGTTCTTTTTGCGCGAAAGAGACTGACTGTGTGATCGTTGCCGGGTTAATATGTAAGAGGCGTGAGTTATATCGTTAGAATAACTGGTTCGGCGATTGAAACTTAATAACCGTTTCGTGTCAAACTGGTGTTATTTTTAAACACTTTATTCAGGTGAACCTGGTCGTCGTCGTCTTCGTTCGTCGTTGAGTGAGATAATGCGCTATATTTCTTCATCTTACCTACCGACGGGCAGATCAATTTGCAGAGTGCGAAACTGTGGGTGACGTATTTTCATGGTATGACTAATACACTAGATACCATATTCTAGTGCCCCATTGATAAATAATGCCTTTGGATTGAAACCAGCAGTTATTTTAATTAAAGTAAAAAAACAAAATAAAGGCTTTTATGTAAATATCCGAACAAACTAAGGAGCGGTGTATATAAGGCGAAAAATAGTTATTTAAAATCGTTCAAAACTTAAACACAAAAAAGTGTAAATATTAATCATCATCATGGTATCAAAAAGAATTTTTAGACGCCATAGTAATATTTTTATTAAAATCATAGTTTCATAGTAAACACCAATCAATCAAAAAAACATTTTATAAATTTAAACCGGAGTAAAGTATACAGGAAATTTAATTTATTGATTTAATTATTCGGCATTAAACACGAAACCGTGATTTTCGTTTCGTATGTAACCGTATAGTTGGGAATCTTTAGTAGCGTGGTCGGTAACCAATAATCCACATTTATAATTGCGATACATAAATTGTTCATTACGTAATGTAATTTGGCTTTAGTAATAGTATTTATAATTAGAGTTGTTTACAATTTCCGTAAAATTAAGAATTAGGTGAATTGGTAATATTCATGCATTAGCTTAAAAATACTTAAATAGACAAAATTATTTTAAATATTATATTTAACTGTTAATATATAATAAAAGTCAATTTGAAGCTTAGGATTTAAGTATTAAAAATGATGTCCTGGTAAATGTGTCGCGACACGTACCCCTGCACGTAAATTACAATAACACCTGCGATCTTGACAGACCAAAGTAACAATGGCATCACGACCACAACCTGCTAGCGATTGAATGTTTGTGATTGATTGTCTAGCTAACAGGTTTAATCGAATAATCAGTTTCGGCCAAATTAAAAGTAGTTAACTTTTAAACACATTATCGGCGAACTCGGTCGTCGTCTCGTCTGTCAGTTAGTTGAGCTAAAGCTATATATTTCATCGCATCTTGCCCACCGACGGCTGAGCGAAGCGGATCGTGACGCATTTAATTTTCTAGAAGACTAATAACATGATACCATATTCCAAAACCCTAGGTACAATGATCCCATTCTGGAAACCAGCAGTTATTCGACTAAAAAGTCAAATAAAACAAAATAAATGTTAAAAGGTGTATATAACAGTGACAAATAGTTAAATAAAATCGTTCAAAAGTGTAAACACAACAAAAGTGTAAATAAACAGTAAATATTAACCATCGTCGCTGTAATAACAAAATTAAGTTTTTAGTACACCCGTAGTCATATTTTAATACATATTATATGTTAATAATGAATACGTAAATATATATATGTATATATAAATATTATATAGATACTAATAAATATATACTTATATCATTGTTATAGAGATAGTAGTTCTTCCGTCGTCTCATCCAAGAGATATTTTTAATTTCCTTTTAAACGGTGAGTGTCCTGGCAATCCCTGGTCTCTAACGGTAGCGCATTCACATAAGAAGGATTGAATAAAAAAGATTTATGAAGAAAATCAGACGAAGTGAAGGACAAAAGCAAAAGACGATTGTTGTCGAACGAAGCTCTTTTTAGTAGCATCATAAGGGTTGAAATAAGGAGATAAATATGTTGGGTCGAAGAAGAGTAAAGAAGAAAAGTTGGTGAGGCCCAAAGCGATCGTTGTTGACGAATGGACCAATGAAGTTCTAAACGATGTGACGATACATGATCGTATTTTGAAGATTGAATCTGAATAAATTCTTAATTTTTTTAAATGAAAAACATTAAGTAAATTATTTTAAATAGTTTTTTTTATTTCGGCGATTAGTTTTCTGTGTATATTGAACGAACACGACACACGACTTTACTAGACGTAAATCACTTTATTAAAGGAACAACAGAACGCAAAAAAGATTTTATTCGTTATCACTAATTGAAATCCTCCGCTGATCGGTTCACAGCCAGATAAGCGATTTAATATTTACGTTTCTAAAGAAGTTTTTGCGTCGACAACTCCGGATATCGTTGAGGTGATATTAAGCCGCGTGCCTTTGCCGTCCCCTGCTTCAAAACCACCTCGTATTTTCCTCATTTATCATTATTCAAGTCTTTTGAAATTTTATTCATGACTTAATAAAATTCGTATTTTGATTCATATTATTCTCTATAAAAACTTAAATTTAAGAATATGAAGTTACAAAGAAACTTTAAACTGTGATTATTATGAGAACGTTTTCACAAACGCACTTGAGCGTCCGTAACATTAACTGATTTGATGAAAGTTTAGAATTGAGCTACAATATCTTTGAACCTTTGTCTCAAAATATTTCTTACCGTTTTATTACAATAAATTGATACTTTGCTTGCACTTTTATCATTACTGTTTATTACGTAATATTATTCATAAGGGTTAACGAGCCCACCTAGCATTGCGACAGTGCGAGACCTCAACTCAGGAGAAATCGCGCTCTGGCACCGATGGATACATCAGGTCATCGAAAAGAGCCTACGCTGCAATCTCACCTTCGGCACAAAGCGCAATTCAGCTGATCACGGTTCTTCAGGTCATCTATGAGCTATCTAGTCTACTATCTACAGTGAACATTCCTCAACGATTTCATTGTATAAAAGGCCGGAATTGTATATGAAGTCTTGTATCTTGCCGATCTAGTCATTAGTTTAGGTTAAGGTTCGCTATAACAGTATTGGTTAAGCGATATCTATTTAGGATAGGGTTTGTACGGTGTTCAAACATAGACATAGTCATACCGTCTTGAGTAACTATGGTTTAAAGTTATATGAATTGAATGAAATAAATTTGTTTTAAACTTGTCTCGACTTTTTGACTTTTGCCGAAGTTAATAATTTGTTTTAATGTCCGGAAAACGGAAAAAAGGAGGAACCAATACTTTCTAAATCTTTGCGATAAGTTATTAAATGGCAAAATAAACACCACTATAAAAATTTTGCCTCCATCCGACGTTTAATTCTAATAGACAGTATATAATTGCATCTGACTTTCTTAATAAAATTATACGAGTTTATTTAAATATTTATGGAATTAAAAAATACAAGTGAAACTTACATAAATTCTATCTATTCTTCTTAAACTGCAATGAACGTAATAAAATGCATATTTATTCATTCGCTATAATAAGGAAGCGCGATGAAGGCCCTTAATTTCAAAACCTAAAATCTTGCAGATAAGTAGAGGAAGCAAAAACCTAATGGAAACTGTAATATATTTATTCGAGAACAAGATATCTGAAATGGTACAGCTTGCATTTTAACACAAAAGTAAACACTTTTTAAAAATAAGTTATTGGGCAATCTTGGAATGGTCATAAGATGGCTGAAAATATTAATAAAAGTATATGCATTATAAGCACTTTAACACTTTTATCATAAAACATCAAAATAAAAACACATCTTTCTCATAACATTATTCATAAAAATAAATTAGTTCTATTCTTAGTTTTTATGCTTCTAGGTGGCTATAAGAATCAAATTAACTTGAGATCTATCAAAATATATTTAAACAAAACAACAAACAACTATGTTGGGTCTATTCCTCGCCGTTTCTTGTAGAACCATTTCAACTGCAATAAAAAATAGGTAAAACATAGAAAAATTATAATATTTTTATAATCCTCCAATAGTTATTTAAAATAAAATTGCTGACTTCAAATTAATACATGTTTATTCAATCTCAAGAACCACTTGAGCAATTTTGTTGAAACTTCCTATTTTTAAGTTAGACTATAAGTCTAATTCAAGATTTAATGCAATCCAACATAGAGTCCGAAACGTGCGCAGACACTAACACTAGTCAATAACCTAAAAGGGCTACCTTTGGGAATTGCTTAGGGCCATGATAGAAATTACACTCGGATTGAATATAATCTTGAAAAATACAAAAACGAAATAAAATAATAACACTCTTATGTAATTGGCTAATAAATAGATTAAAAATGAATTTTCACAGTTTAGAGTAAAGAGTTTTGTTTAAATTTGTTAATTTTTTAAAAGGATTTGAATAGTGGAGGTTGAAAACTGTATCTCTTGATATGAACGAGCAAATGCATCTGTCTTCAAAATGGCGACGCCGGTGTTCATTACCATTTTGAAGACTTGACTTTTTTATATGGTACTAGTAGAATACACCCGCAAAATTTCAAGTGTTTCGAATTGTCATAGGTGTATTTTGTTTAAAGTGGGCTATCCTAGGAACTGGGCCATTTTTGGCGACACTACCTTATTTAACATTAACATTTAACTACAATTACTTATTCATTGGCGCAAATGTCTTAATTTAGCTCTAAATCGAAATATTTAAATTGTTGATTTAATAATGATTTAAAAATATATATAAATATAATGAAGGCATTTACGTGTTGGCATGTCACAGGACGAAGATCACACCAAACCTATGAAACCAAATACTGTACTAATATTTAACTATGATAACAATTAATTATATAAACATTTTATATAAATAAATAGACCTTTTATTAAGTAAATAAGGTTTAAATGACTAAATTGAAGCAAATGTGAAACTTAATAAATGCAAAAGAGGTTTTCATTAATTACAATGGCTCCATAAATTAATACCACTCACCCTGCAAACCGTGCAAAGTTCTATTAATTGAAGTTCTATAAATTATTTTCATGTTTATTATATGTTAAGCACTTACGACTCGATAGAAATAGTCAGTCGAATAAAATTATACAGAGTTTCGTATAATTTTATTAAGAAAGTCAGATGCACTATATACTGTCTATTAGAATTAAACGTTGGATGGAGGCAAAATTTTAGTAGTGGTGTTTATTTTTGCATTTAATAACTTATCGCAAAAGATTTAGAAGAAGTATTTGTTCCTCCTTTTTCCGTTTTCCGGACATTAAACAAATTACGTTAACTGCAGGCAAAAGTCAAGAAAAGTCGAGACAAGTTTAAAACAAATTTATTTCATTCCAATTACATCTAAACTTCTAAAACTATAGTTACTCTAAGACGGTATGATCATGCTCATGTTTGAACACCGTACAAACCCTATCCTAAATTGATATCGCATATAACCAATACTACGTTATAGCGAACCTTAACCTAAACTAAGGTGACTCAGATCGATGCAAGATACGAATGACTTTCATACAATTCCTCGAGCCTTTTATACAATGAAATCGTTAAGGAATGTTCGCTTGCTAGATAGCTAGACTAGATAGCTCTATAGATGACCTGAAGAACCGTGATCAGCTGAATTGCGCTTTGTGCCGAAGGTGAGATTGCAGCGTAGGCTCTTTTCGTATGACCTGATGTATCCAACGGTGCCAGAGCGCGATTTCTGCTGAGTTGAGTCTCGCACTGTCAATGCTAGGTGGGCCTGTTTAACCCACTTAGAATAATATTACGTAACAAACATATAAATGATAAAAGTGCAAGCAAAGTATCAATTTATTGTAATAAAACGGTAAGAAATATTTTGAGACAAGGTTCATAGATATTGTGAGCTCAATTCTGAAACTTTCTATCAAATCAGTTAATCGTAACATGGACGCTCAGAAGCGTTTTGTAGAAATCAGTTCTCATAATATTGGCATCAGTTTAGGAAGTTTCTTTTACAGAACTTCTACATATCTTAAAATTTGTAAGTTTTTATAGTAGAATAATATGAATCAAAATACGAATTTTAATTAGTCATGAATCAAAATTCTCAAAGAGACTTGAATAATGATAAATGAGGAAAATACTGAGGTGGTTTTGAAGCAGCGGACGGCAGCGGCACGCGCTTAATATCACCTCTAACGATATCCGGAGTTGTCGACGCAAAACTTTCTTAGAAATCTCTAAATAAACTCCGTAAATATTAATCGACCTTTCTGATTCCAAATTAGTGGGATAACGAATAATATCTTTTACTTTCAGCGATTACTGTTGTTCTTAGTAAAGTGATTTACTGTCAAGTGAGATAGTCGTGTCGTGTCGTGTCAATACACAGAAACAACTGATCGCCGAAATCAAAAAAACTTTTTAAAATAATTTAATAAAGTTTTATTTAAAAAGATTGGAAAATTATTATATTCAATCTTCGAAAAATAGATCATTATCGTCACATCGTTTAAATTACTTTGTCCATTCGTCAACCGCCTTTGCTCTCACCACACTTTTTCTTCTTCGACCCCAACATATTTATTCCTTATTTTCAACCCTAGTGTTGTATAAAAACTAGTTACATACAATCGTTTTCCTTTGTCCCTTCACTTCGTTCTGATTTTTTCCAAATCTTTTTTATTCCCCTTTATGTGGTGGCCCACCAGGTCCAGGATTGCTAACACCACCAGTTTGAAAAGTAAAATATCTCTTGGGTGTGAGGGAAACATTTTCCTTATAAAATGATATAAGTTATATTTATTAACTATAATTTATATATAAATATATATTTATATTCATTATTAAAAATATAATAGTTTATTATTATTTTTAATATATATTGGTAATTTATTTTTTTTGTAACTATTACCGTTGATTCTCTGAACCACCCTTGGTTCAGAAAATCCCAACATTCAGCCCCTTTTTCAATTAAGAAGATAAATAAATAAATAATTTGATAAAAAAAATATAATATCGGTTACACCTAGAAATATTAAAAAAACAAAAATTTTTGATTAAAAAAATAAATAAGATCACAGTAATTGACAAATCACAAAATCTGTAAAAGATAAAATTTGGTGCCAAAAGAAATGGGTATAACTAGAATAAAGGTATATTTTTTTAAAATTAACGAGAAAATTACAGGTGATAAAATTATAAATACGTTTAAAATAAATTTAAAGGTTTATTAAAGAAAGAATTGGATTCCAATAATCTATAACAAAAATTGTTTCTGATTGTATTTTCAGTTTATTCAATTAAAGATTTAAGACAATCATTTAGTGTTTCTTCTTACCCTAGCCACTTTTAACCGCTAATAATCTTATCACAAACACAAAACTAAAACATAAAAGTACGAATTGTTCATTGGTAAAGAACCATGAAATTATTCCCTTT
>JAGSMT010000620.1:0-79551 GCA_029286875.1 Lamproptera curius | reverse complement strand
CAAAGGGGTTGCGGATGATCCAAAGTTTTCGCCCCCGGAAAGGGTCAAATCGGGGCAATGGTAAAATCTTTAATTTTGGAAAGGGGTAATTTCCCTTTTCTCGACATAAAGGGGCGGCAAATCACCAAGATGGCCATTATCATCCCACGGCGTTGAAGTCTTTCCTATTTTCGGATCAAATGACCCGCCAGCGGGTCCCCCGGGTTATTTTTCACCGTTTTGGGTCCACAATCGGGTTAGTTGAACATCCATGAATGCGGGGCAAGCCCCAAATGTGGGTTTAAACACGAGGCCATGCTGATTTTGGATTTGACACTCCAATTTTGCCCGCCCCCACTTGGGCTTCAAAAAGGAACGGTCATTGGGTGTGGGCCTGCTTTGGGGAGATGGGTCGGGTGCCATAAGCGGCTGGCATTGACCATAATGATATTTTGCATTTCATCCCTCCAAATTCAAAAAAAAGACTTTGACACTTTAGGAAAGGGTGGGAAAGCTAAATAGAATATAAACATATTTATTTCAAACAGGTGCCGGTGAGCATTTAATTTTTGGAAAAATCAAATAATAAAGGCGACTGATTAAAATAGTTGCTCATTGCTCACTTTTCTTTTCGTGTATTTTTCAAGCATTAGTCTATAAAAAAGATTAATAAAGGTTTCAGATTGATTGGCCCCATAATTCATAAAATGGAAGGAAGTTTTTAAAGTTTTACCGCCAGTCACTTTATTCATAAAGACAACCATATAATTCTGATAAAAATTATCATACTATAAAAATAAACCCAAAAAGGTTCTTGGTTTTCATTTTAAAAAATTTAGGGTTGGGGGTTTTTAAATGAAAAGCATTTAACATTATTTTTTTTTCTTCTATCGACCAATGCATTGGCAGAAAGAACCAAGAAGTTACCGTTGATGAAACACCTTAAGCTTTATAACTCAAGGGCCATATATTATGCCTTGAAATTACCAAACCGAGGAATTAAAGGCGGGTCCATGTTCCAGATTTTCCGCAAGATAGGGCAATGCTTTTTGTTTTTAACGTTGAACGCGTTATAACAATGTGGATGAAAAATACCCATTCCCCTTGAATTGGTTTTACAAAATGGTAATTTTTTTTGCCTTAATAAACCCCAAAACCATTCTTTTTATTGGTTTCCAACACGCTATACGGTGGAACTAAATGCAGGTGAAATTAAAAAGATGAACTTAAAGCAAGGCGACTGTGTGGTTCATCCAACCATTCCAGTAAAATGTACTAGGTAAATATTTATGCAAAAAGATGATAAAATTTTTGGGATGGCTAAATTTTTAGCTATCGCGATGAACTGGACAACCCTATTTTATTAATTCACGGCTTTGCCTCTTCTTCATGGGTTAATTGGGTGGGCCCGTTGTTTCGATTTTGACAAAAGCCCTTTACGTCATTGCCATAAACCCGTGGTCTGGCTTTTCAAAAAATTCCAAATAAAAGGTTTTCACCTGAAGCTGGCCATGATGGTAAGGCTGGAATTTTAACGAAAAGGCGCAGGCTATCGATGGGGAAATTAACCTTTATTTGTTTGCGCCGCAAAACGGTGCAACGGCAATTTTTGGGGCCTTGGGGGGCTGGGCGGCCATTGGGCCAGTTGGAAACCTCCCGGAGGATACCAACAATATCAACGAACGGGGGATTTCCCAAACGCCGATAAACCAAAGTGTCGACTTGTTTGCAGCTTGCGAAAATCAAAAGGAACAACCGCGGGGTATTTCTCAAAGGCCGGTTCTTGTTGCGTTGGGCCCGTGACATTGGGGATCCGTCATTGTGCCCCAATGTAATCATTGACCTCGAAGGGCGCGACCATATGTTGGTTGGCCAAAAAAAGAATGTTTTGGGGTTTTAGATCGTATTTAATAAAGGTCTTAGAATAACCTTTTAAAGCGCAAAAATAAAGTGTAATTTAAATATTTTGAAGATTACCTTGATGGTTCACCCCTATCCTTTCCTGATAGAAAATACCTATCGGCGTTTGTGGGAACCGTATTTTATGAAGCCCGAGACTGCGGGCAGCCATACCATTGTTTATTTATCCTTGAACATAAGACTTTGCTTGGCTTTATTAACCGCTTGGTTGATCGATTGACCCCCATGATCTTGATGCGATGTTTTAAAGCAAAACCTCGGGGCCAAAGCGACAATTTCCTTTGACAGATGTTAAGTGAAAACTTTCCGCTTATTTTAAACTTGATCCGAGCCATCGCCTCTGGAACCTTGCTCTTTTTAAAGGGGTTTCTGCCCCTAACGCACCCGCGGAAATCCTTTGAAACAAGAACCGATTTTCCTATTAATTACAAACCATCATCATGGTTTTCAAACGAAACATCCTGCCGCCCGATTCAAACTTTAACAAACGGATTATGATTGGCGAAACGGCCGCAAAGATGGTTCCATTCTTCAGGTGACCGGGGGCCCGGGCAAAGCAGGCGGTGACCGTCACCCCAAATTATCGGGGTTTTAATTTGGGCAGGCAACTGTTCTTGGAAATATCGAAGTTTGCATGTTCCAAATTGCATCGGGCTCAGTTCCAAAGCATACCAGCAGGGTTGTTGGGTGTTCCGCCCCATTGGTGAAGCAGGCTGAAACCTGCCCGCAATTGGATCGAAAACCCCTTTTCCGGGCAAAGGCGTTTTCCGAAAGGTTGGCGGTTTTGGCAAAAACGCGGTCAAACAATGGTTAGGCCCGATCGACCAATCAGTCAAAATGGCTCTCAAACACTTTTGAAACGAAATTAGAACATAAAGAAGACCGTTATAATTAAAAACCCCAAACAAAGATTTGGAGCATATTTTGATAATATGCTGCTATCAATAATTTTTAAGAATTTTTCAAATGCTTTCAAAACCACTCATTGTGATCATTATCGGGCTGCAATAAAACGTTTTTTGGGATTTTAATGTTGTCCACTAAAACCTGTAAGGGTCGTGTTTCATCCCAATTCATTTTGATATTTTTCAAAAATTGGGCCATTTTTAAGTCAGGTCAAACCATTTACAAGTTCGGTACGGGCAAATATCCTTGCGCCAACGTTGCCGCCTTTTTTTTGTTTCCCCCTTTTGCGCCGAACCAAGAACGCGCCAACCATATCTTCTAAAGCTTCCTCCTTTACCCTTTTTGTTTTTCCATGCCATTCCTTTTTTAACATTTAAAACGATAAACGCTGATGTTTTTTGTTAATTGGGCTCTGAACGGCGATATTTTTTTCCCAAAACCTTTAATTCAATTCAATTATAAGTCCTTCTTCCAACCCATTCAGTTTTTTAAATGATAATCAAAATTGGGTCATCCAAAATTTAGCCCTTTTCAGCCCAAAATGACTTACCCATTTTATCGTCCTTTGCAAATTCTTTCCCCTTTATAAAATCTTTGAAAAACCCCAAAATCAAACCATTATATCCACGCCCCTCGATAAATTTTAACTTTCAATGATATTTTCCTTAAAACCCAAAGTTTTTTACAGTCTGGAAATTTGTATAAACCGCCATTCCTTTCAAATGGTCAAAAACAGGTTGTTTGGTTCCGCCCCGGTTTTGGGTTTTCCTGAAATGCCTGTTTTGGCCAAAATAACCATCTATTTTCCCCGCCAACAAATTGGAATGAACTTTGTGGCTAAAAACCCCGTAAACAAAATATGGGTTTGCGTTGAAACCCAAAAAAGGGCTGGCCGCGGGCCCGGCAAAAGCAGGAAAAATTTTAATGTCACTTCTTTTGTTTTTTTCAAAAAGCCTAACAGAAAAACTGCCAGTCTAAGGCCAAATTTTTCCCCGGAAAATCATCAAAGCAAAAATTATTTTCATTTGGCTTTTTCCAAAAGGGAAGCGGTTTCGGACAAAATTGGGTCAAACAATGGATTAGAGCGCCATTGATAATCGATCAAATCGCTCTAATGGGCTTTGATTTTTTAAACAAATTTTAAACCCCAAAGCGTATTCCTTTGATGGTTTAACCAGTGGTGTATTTAAAAAAAATTTTATATCACTTTTTTTTTCTTAAACCCGTTAAAAAACGGGTAAAGTTTTAAAATATTAAATTTTCTGTAAATGCCAAATTTTCTTTGGGTTCTTCAGATGGCCAGATCAGCCATATGCCACTAGGGGTTTTTAACACACCTTAAAAGGAGGAAAACGAAAATGGTGAAAAACGCTTTGCCCGCCTGCAGGCCTCTTAAATTGCGATCACCAAATCACCTTAAAATTTTTGCAAGGAAATTTTTGGACAAAAAAGGCACTCAAAACATTGGCTTAATATCATAAATATTTTGGGCCCAGTGGAAAATCAAAACCATGCCCCCCCCCGCGGCATCACATCCCCAAAGGGTTTAAATTTTTCATCTTCAAACCTAGGGAATTTCATCCCGGATTTTTAAAAAATATTATTTTCATCATAATTGGGTTTTTTTTTTCCAATTTTAAAAGAACATGTTTTGATTAAGATATAAATATTTATTTTAAATAAAATTCTCTAACCAAATTTCCCGACCGAAAGCCTTGGCACCAACCACCAGCCCGCGCCAATCCATTCGATAAGCTCTTCCTTGCTGCGCACAAAACTTCTATCAGCAGAATCCTTCCAAGTAAGGCCTTGGTCAATATTAAAGGTTATAATATCACTCATACCGCCATCACGATAGCGTTGTAAGCGCACACCTTTGCCTCTTGCCATTTCTGGAATTTGTTCAAGTGGAAATACCAATAATTTGCGATTTTCACCAATAATTGCAACACTATCGCCACTTAGCCGAATGCAACAGGCCGCTTCATCTGGAGTTTTAACATTCATAACTTGCTTACCCTTACGGGTTGTCGCAATAACATCATTTTCAGGAACAATAAAACCATAACCAAGATGCGATGCGATAAGCAACTTCGCATCGCTTTCATGAACAAAGGCGGTTAAAATATCTTGATCATTTTCCATATCAACGAGAATACGAATAGGCTCACCATGGCCGCGCCCACCCGGTAGGCTATTGGCTGCAATAGTGTAAAACCTCCAGTACTTAAAACCAAAATTTTATCGGTTGTTTGGGGAAACGAATTTAGCTTCCCTTCTAGAAAGGCTGGAATAATCTGAAATATGGCCCTTTAATGCGCGCAGCCAACCTTTTTCAGAAACAACAATAGTAATTGGCTCTTTTTCAATCATCGCTTGTTGAATATCACCAAGATCATGATCGGGCGCTTTTTCAAAACTGGTTCGTCTTTTGCCAAGATCAGAATTTTTGCGAAAATACCCATTTTACTTTAGAAACTTCGGAGGCTATGGTTTTCCATTGCCGCATATTTGAACCAAGCAATTCCTCAAGCTCTTGCTTTTCGACCGTAAGCTTATCAAACTCGGTGCGAATTTCGACTTCTTCAAGCTTGCGCAATGAGCGAAGGCGCATATTAAGGATTGCCTCAGCCTGATTATCAGTGAGACTGAATTTAGCAATAAGCTCTTTTTAGGCTCATCTTCTTCGCGAATAATGCGAATAATTTCATCAAGATTGAAGGCAATGAATAGCCCATTTTCAAGGCGCTTTGATTTCCCGTATTGGGCGGGGATCAAAACCTCTTTGCGATGTTCAAGCCATTGCTTCAATGTCTCGTCAAGCGATAAACATTAGGTCCTTGCCAAGAGTCAAAACATTAAGGTTGAGCGAAATACGCGTTTCAAAATCCGTGAGCTTAAACAGCGACTCCATCAAAATTTCAGGATCAACACTGCGATTTTTAGGTTCTAATACAATACGAATATCTTCCGCCGATTCATCGCGTATATCTTCCAATAAGGGTAATTTACGTTGGATTAAAGTTCCGCCGTTTTTTCTATGAGACGCGCTTTTTGCACCTGATAGGGTATTTCGGTGACAACAATCACATAGGAACCGCGCGCGCCCTCTTCCTTATGCCAACGGGAGCGCAGGCGAAATGAACCGCGACCAGTGCGATAAGATTCGGCGATTGATTCTTGAGGCTCCACCAAAATGCCGCCAGTGGAAAGTTGCCGGAAACTGAATTAAATCATCGGATTTATACGGTGGCAATAAGCAAATGCTCGCAAGTCGCAACATTATGCGGCGGGATTGGGTTGCCTACCAACCGCAATCCTGATGAGCCTTGTAAAAGATTGGGGCCCCGGCAAAAACCGCTCTTCATCTTCTTCATTATAGGTTGGCCGAAAATCAATGGCATTTTCGTTGATACCTTCAAGTAACAATGTCGAAACTTCGGTCATGCGCTTCGGTATAGCGCATTGCAGCTGCACCATCGCCACTTGCCAAGCGTTCCGCCGTCAATCAACGGATAGACAGCAAATCTTTGCGCAAGCCCACAAGGCATATTGATGCATCACCATGGGTGAATTTACCCATCACGTACCAACGTACGGGCGCATTTGGCATAGCCTTGATCGGGAAAAAGCGCAACAGGCGCGTGGATTAGCCATGGAGGGTTTTTAAACCATCACGCACATCGGTAATGCGCATGGGAGGTTTAAATGTACCGCTAGATAACGCTCTCGAGCCGATTTCAAGCCAACTTTTTCAATATGCTCATCAAGAGCTGAAGGAATCACATTTTTTGCCATAAGATTGAATATCAATAGGGATTTACAAGGGCAAGCAGTTTAACGATGAATAGATAGTGTTCATTGTTATTTTAATTTTTTATTTGATGAAACGATATATTTTTCCAATTTTTTTGATATTTTTTAAAACAATACCTTTAAAATATCCTTTTCAAAAATCTTAAGTTAAGATGACTTCAACTAAAATGCCATTACCTCAAATACCATTGGATTGCATAAGGTTATTCCATCATGGTTTAATTAAATATGTGCTTATATTAGCGAAGCGCCAATATAAGACATTAAAGGCATTTGCCTAAAATCATGTTTTTATGCGCATTTTCGAACGGAGGACCGCTTCACACTCGCCACGAAAATACTTTAATCGCCATTAACAAAAAATTGCCATTTTCCATTGGGTGTAATCCCAATGCGGAAAAATGAATAGGCGCCAATCTCTTTCATCACCTCAAAGTCACCGGCGGTCATGATTTGATAGGTTTCAACCATTTGTGCTTTGGTTAATTTATCCAAAGGATAGGCAAAAAGATACGGCCAGACATAGATTTCATCATCTTTTCCTTGATCAAGATGCACATAGCCAGAATTTAAAAGATCAATAAGGATCGATAAAATTTCAACCCCTTCACCATCGCCAGATATCTCCTTTAAAAACGCAATTGGATCCCCTTCGTCGCCGGTAAGACTAAGTTGGGTTTCATCATCTCCGGTACCCAGCAATGGGCGCAAAGCCTCAATATTCCCAGTCTTCGCAGCTTTGATAATATTCAAGCGCATGGCACGCACTTTTTCAGGTAAGGCCGTTTCATCATAAAGAACAACCGGCAATGACTGGGTGAGAAAATTATTTTTTTCGCCATTATCTTCATCAAACGGACCCAAAGCGCTTTCCGGATCGGGTATCGCGCCATCCATCATCGGCCGAAAATTTGGTTGCTCGGTCTTTGCAAAGGCACTATGCACTGGCAATCCTATAATAGCGCCAACCATACTTATTAAAATGAGTGTTTTTTTTATATTTTTAACCATTTTATCCAAATATTATTATTTAATTGGCTTCCTTTAACGGAATAATGCCAGAAGAATTATTGTATCATGATCCACAACAAGGGAATACTATTATTCTATGTTTTATGGTTAAGATACCCACCGATGATTAGTCTTTCGCCAAGGATATCAACAAGGCTTAAGGCTTTATCTTCCTGTTTAAAAAGCAAAAGTTGTAGCTAAAGCGGCGTTTGCCCAAATTTCAGAATCGATACCATTTGATATGCCATTTACCAAAGCTTTGACTTGCTTTTCTATGTTTGTGCGTTTTTTCATGCACTATAATGAGCGCGCAATCGCTTTAACTATCTTTCATTTCCTATTCATCTCTTATTTTCCATGCCACATGCGCAGCACTATCCATAATATTAAAAGATTAGCACATTTATTTTGCAATTTTGAGATGACCTACAAAAGTTAATAGTAAAAATCAAAACCCGCAGACTTAAACTAATTCCCAAAACGGGCAATTAATTCCTGTGAAATCTTCTTTCCTTCGGCGCGATATAGATCTATTGCGCTTAATGCCGCCGGTGTACAGTGATGATAATTATCAGAAAACACATCATACCCGCTATCAAAGGCAGCGGTTAATTTTGCTCGCCTTGCTTCATCAGGCTTTTCAACACTAAAGAGCGAATTCATCTTATCACGCCAAAGCGTTGTTTCTTCACCACATAAATTATAAAGATAATGCAGCGAACCTAAAATTTCTGATAAGCGCGTTAATCTTTTATCATAGCCAATATTTTGACCATACGCAAAGGTCGTAGCAGACAGGGTGCTCAATATAATAAAAAAACAAACAGAAATAGTTCGAACATTTTTTCTAATCAACGAAAAACACCTCAACTTAATCAATAATTATTTTGAAAATAAACGGCAAAATGGCATTTAATAAAGCTTATTTCCAAGCACCTCAGTGTATTTTCAATTTTAATAAATTTCCCTTAAATAAAGCTAAATACTATAAAAAATATTTCATTTATCGCTATTGCTTATAGGGGGTTGATCTTTTACCAAAATAAACCTTTATTCCATATTCTTTTCATAGCAAGGAAATTTTATGTGTGGGCGTTTTACCCTTCTTGCAGATAATGCAAAATTAGAAGATGAATTTGGCGCAATTTTGCCAGCCATCATTCCACCACTTTATAATATCGCACCAACCCAGCCAATACTTATTATAAAAAGCCCTGATTCCACACGCCCCTTGCAAAGCAATTTACCCCCACATATGGCACTATTTGCCCGCTGGGGCTTTATTCCCGCCTTTGTCAAAGAGCCTGATCAATGGCCGCTCACCGTGAATATACGCTCAGAAACAATCCATATAAAGAAATCGTTTAAAAATGCCTTGAACCATCGTCGTGTTCTTATACCAGCAACTGGCTTTTTTGAATGGAAACCGCAAACGGGGAAACAAAGTCAACCTTATTATATTTATCTAAAGGACAGAGATATAATCGGCTTAGCCGGCCTGATGGAAACATGGAGCGGCACAGATGGAACAGAAATTGATACAGCTGGCATTATTACCATTGCCGCCAATGATGCGTTAAAAAAAATACATCACCGCATGCCGGTCATCATTACCAAAGATAATTATGATGCTTGGCTTGATGTTCGCCACTATCGCGGCGAGGACGTTTTAAATCTGCTTAAACCCATAGAAAATGCTTTTCTTACTGTCCAAAAAACATCAACAAAAGTTAATAATATCAAAAACCGCAGCGCTGATATTTTGGAGCCGATAACAGGGCCGGAAATGCTCAGCAATAAAGATAATCAAGACGACCAATTTTCGCTTTTTTAAACATTCAAAAATATTTTTTTAAAATTGCCTTTCGAGATGTTATATTATAACAATAACAAATCATATAATTCCACCCTTGCTACTCATAGGCTTATGAAAATTTGGCTACATGAAAGGGCGTTATGTTTTTTGGTATAGATATTCATATTAGCGTAATTCAAAAATTCTAAACGATTAGCGGTAAAAAATTATCCATAGCTTTAAACATAAAAGCATTTTAAAGAAAGTTCGTTTTGTGTCCACTCCATTAATCAAGCTCAATAATGCTGGTATCTATCGCAATGGACGCTGGCTTGTACGCCATATTGATCTCGAACTCTCACGTGACGAAATTATCACTCTTATCGGCCCTAATGGTTCAGGTAAAAGTACAACAGCCAAAATGGCACTTAAAATCTTGAAACCTTCTGAAGGTGAAGTAAGGCGCGTGGCGCGATTACAAATTGGCTATGTTCCACAAAAACTAAATTTTGATCGCAGCATGCCAATGAGCGTCGGGCGTTTTATGGAAGCTTACACGGCCATTAAAACGACAGGTTGCAGATCGATGCCCTTGCTGAAGTGCCTTGCATTTACGTGATGCGCAGGTGCTTAATTTATCTGGCGGTGAGTTGCAAAGAGTAATGCTCGCACGTGCTGCTGCAGCAAAGCCTGATGTTCTTGTGCTTGATGAACCCTTACAAGGCGTTGACTTTTCGGGTGAAGCTGAACTTTACGAACTGATTTCTCATTATCGCAAGCGCTTGAATTGCGGTATTTTGCTTATTTCCCATGATTTACATGTTGTGATGGCAGCGTCTGATCGCGTAATATGCTTAAATGGCCACATTTGCTGCAGCGGCAAACCAGAAGAAAGTTGCCTTAAGCCCTGAATATAATGCTTTGTTTTCTCGCAATGGTGAAAATATTGCAGCGCTTTATCGCCATCAACATGACCATAATCACCATCCCGATGGTACAATTTGTCAAGACGGGCATTGTGAGCATAAGCACTCGCCAAAGCAAGATAGCAAAACACAGGAACATACCAATGCTTGATGACTTTTTTGTGCGCGCCATGATTGGCTGCATCGGTATCGCGCTAGCAGCTGGACCATTGGGCTGCGTCGTGGTTTGGCGTCGCATGGCCTATTTTGGTGACACTATGGCGCACTCGGCTTTACTAGGAGTAGCCCTTGCCTTTATTTCCGATGTTAACATGACTATTTGTGTATTTATGGTAACGGCAATGCTGGCAATTATTCTCTTGCTTTTGCAGCGGCGCCACTCGCTTTCCAATGATTCATTATTGGGTGTATTATCCCATTCGAGCCTTGCTATTAGTCTAATTATTTTAAGTTTTTTACCCTGGGTGCGCCAAGATCTCTCAGTTTATTTATTCGGCGACATTCTCTCAGTATCAAGGCTGGATGTTGTTATGATCTGGCTTGGCGGCATTTTTGCTCTTATCGTCATTTATATAATTTGGCGACCGCTTATCGCTGGTACTGTCAATGCCGACCTTGCCAAGGCAGAAGGGTTAAATCCCGATATTGCCCAAGTTATTTTCATGATGATGCTTGCCCTTGATCATTGCGGTTGCCATGAAAATAATCGGCATATTGCTTATTACAGCACTTTTAATCTTGCCGGCCGCCACGGCACGCCGTTTATCAACCACTCCTGAGGTCATGGCATTGCTTTCAAGTGTCATCGGCATTATCTCTTCATCAACTGGCTTACAAATGTCAGCAATTTATAACACCCCGTCAGGGCCTTCGATTGTGGTTGCAGCTTTTGTACTTTTTGTTATCTGCCTATTACCTTTTGGCTTATTAAAAAAGTTTTGGACACGCTTTTCCGCAAACCAAGAAAAGGGTTAAAATAATTTTGCAAAAAGATGCAAAAAGTTTGTACACATTGCGTAACGAAAGGCTGCAAATTGGCTGATCTTAAACCGCAAAAATGCATAGCTTATTTCGTTGTGCATTTTCATTCAAAATTTGCTTCACAACCTTTTGATTGTGCTTTAAAATCTGCTTCTTAATTTCTGAAAAGAGTAACAAATATGGCTCACGCTGGTGATCTTACTAAAAACCAAAAATTTGTTCTTGATGTTTTAAAAAAACAGCGAGCACCGTTGAGCGCATACACTATTCTTGATCACTTACGCGATCAGGGCTTTCGCGCTCCCTTACAAATTTATCGGGCGCTTGATAAGTTAATTGCTATTGGTGCAGTCCATAAGCTAGAAAGCTTAAATGCTTATATAGCATGTGCACACCCAGATTGTGACGATCATCATCTTGTTGCCTTTGCGATCTGCAATAATTGCGGCAAGGTTGATGAGTTTAATAATCACCTTATTGAACATGAGGTGCATAATCACATGAAAAAAATTCATTTTCGCCCCCAAGCAACAACTTTAGAAATTCGAGGGCTTTGTGAAAACTGTATTGATCAGCCGCAAAATAATTAGGGCTGCATTGTAAATTAAGACCTATCAATTTTATGTGTTTATAACTTATCCCAAAGCTCGTCAAAAGCGGGATTATGGCATTTTATTTTTGAATATAGGCAAGGCCGTGTTTTCTTTTTGTCATAATTAAAGCATATTTTCCGCAAATGAATCATAAGGTGTATTCATGGTCAAACATGAATTGCAATCATCTATGCCATTTGCTTTTGGGCATAAATGATTATCGTTATCGCGAATGCAATATCTTTATAAACACATCATTTGCATTCAAATGACAACGGGCATGTAAGGCTTTTTGAAATTAAATGATTAACACCATATTCAAATGTTTATTCGGTATTTTATTATATGTTTTAATGTCCATACCTGCTATGGCTCATCCGCATATTTTTATTGATGCGACAGTGCAAATCCAACTTGATAAGGATGGTAAGGTTGAAAAATTAATTCAACATTGGCTGTTTGATCCACTTTTCTCGGCCGGCGTCATTCTTGATTTTGATAAAAACGGAAACCGCTTCCTTGATCCGCCAGAGCTTGCTGAGATCAGTAAAACTATTCGTGAATCTTTGGCCGAATATGATTATTTCCAATCAATTATTGCTGATGGCAAAGCCATTAAACTTGCCAATCCCGACAAGTTGATAGCCGATATGAAAAATAATCAATTATCGCTCTATATCGAAAACAAACCCAAAAGCCCTCTATATATTAAGCGCGGCGGACGTTATAGTTTCACGCTTTATGATCCAAGTTTTTATGTTGCGGTTAATTTTAAGCGCGATGTCGATATTACATTTTCTGGCTTACCAAGCTTTTGCGAAGGCCATATGATTCGACCAGATGGAGACAAGATTTTATCAAAAAGCCTTGCAAGTGATACCGAAGACTTTTTTGCCAATCCCGATGCCAGTCTTGATTTAGCCCAACGTCTAGCACCTAAACTGGAAGTCATATGCGACAAATAAACTATCTTTCAAAATTCACTGCCTCTGTTTTATTGCTTCTGTTTTTTTTAGAAAATACCTATGCACGCTCCCCACTTGGCATAGGTGCGCCAGAACAGCCGATCAATAATTCATCTATTTTTTCAGGAATTTATATTCATATTCTTGGCTGGCAGCAAATGTTTGAACGCACAATCGGCGGATATCTCGTTGGCATGAAAGAAAATCCCCATAATGCCATATGGCTTATTGGCCTCTCTTTTATTTATGGCATTTTGCATGCGGCTGCTGGCCCAGGACACGGCAAAGCGGTTATTGCCTCTTATCTTGTTGCGAATGATGCAAGTTTAAAGCGTGGTGTGTTTTTATCTTTTCTTTCATCTATTTTACAAGCTTTAAGCGCTATCATCATTATTTTACTCGTATTTTTTCTTTTACCCGGGCGAATGACTCAGGCGGCAAGCTTTTTAACCACAGGAAGCTTTATACTCGTCATGATTTTAGGTCTATTTATGATATGGCGAAAATTAAAAACCCACTTTCAAAAGAAAGCCGTCGCCACAAGTGTTTTTGATAGTGCAGCGGTTTTTGAAGGCAGCCTTTCATCTGCCACTAGCAAAGTGACAAATTTTTCTTCTTCATTGTCGGGCACAGGAAGCTTAAATAACAAGCCGCGCCTTAATTATCAAAAAGGCGGCGTTGATCATGTTTTTACCGGTAGTGGTGATCTATGTAATGATTGCGGTCAAGCGCATATAATTAATCCAGACCTTGTTAAAGAGCCACTGCAATTGCGCCCAGCTCTGATGGCGGTATTGTCAGTTGGACTTAGGCCTTGCTCTGGTGCTATATTTGTGATGAGCTTTGTAATGCTCAACGATCTGTGGTTTATTGGTGTTATATCGGTCCTTGCAATGTCACTTGGTACATTTATCACGGTATCACTTTTAGCAACACTTGCGGTCTATGCAAAATCATTAGCACTTAAAATATCCAAGCGTAAAAACCACTTCCATATATTTAAATCTATTTTGGAATGGATTGCAGCGATATTTATTTTTCTCACCGGCCTATCCCTTACCTTAACATCCTTTATTGTTTAGAAACGAAATAGTAAATAGATCAAGGCATTGTAAAATTTGAATGTTTTGACATTTAATTTTGCGAGCAAGATTCTATATTTTCATTAACTGCTACGCCAGAGTTACAAAACGCGGTACGTGAATGTTGCATAGATGTATAAAGCTGCCATGCTTTTTCTGCGTCTTCATGTGACAATTGCTTCTTTTTAGCAAATTTCATAAAGCAATCCCTAAGATTCATAGTGTCAACCGCTGAGCAATAAGCAACAATCTCGGCATTTAACGCAATTTTATTGGTAAAACTAAAATTGCTATAAATGATTGACTGCTGACAAGCGACCAACAGTGTCGCCCCGCAAAATATTGCTAAAAAAAGACGCAAAAAGTTAAATTTTTGCCGCAAATTTATTGTCAAAATATCTCCCCCCCTGATTGAAACAAGCCCCATACTATTTGCGCTCATAAATACGGCCCACAGCTATCATTATTTACATTTTTGTCATATTCATGTTATGAAGACGGCAAGTGGCCAAGTGAATAATTTTAGCCGCCATATCCATATGTATATAATGTGTATAGGATATAAAATATCATTTAGAAATACTTGTTTTAGATATATTGATAATTAAGCTTAAAACTTGTTAAACAGGATTATGAAACGTGGATCAAGGTTATGGTGAAACAAAAAGAGCTTTTACTTTTGAAGAGCTTTTGCGCTTTTACCAAGATTCTGGCGTTGATATTGGCATTACTGAACAACCAATCAATCGTCTTTTAGCAGATCAATCAGCACCGAGCAACAAAAGTGATGCAACAACAGCAACACAACCAATGCCGCAAAATAGTAAAGCGGCAGCGGCAAAGCCAACCGACACCCAACACTCACAACGAAATGAGACCGCTAAATCATCTCGCAAAACATCATCAATAGCAAATTACGTGCCCCTTGATGATCAAGTTAAACGCGCTCAAAACATAGCGATGAGTGCCAATAGCCTTGAAGAATTACGACAAAATTTAGCTGCATTTGATGGCAATCCGCTAAAATTAACCGCAAAGAACACCTGCTTTAGCGATGGTGATGCCAATAGTCCCCTTATGGTCATAAGTGATGTAGCCGAGCGCGAAGAAGATTTGCAAGGGCGGCCTTTTGTTGGGCAATCGGGTGAATTGCTTAATAAAATGCTTGCTGCCATCGGCTATAATCGCGAAGATGTCTATATTGCCAATGTTTTACCTTGGCGGCCACCTGGCAATCGCGAGCCCACAGCTCATGAAGTAGAATTATGCAAACCCTTTATTTATCGCCAAATAGAGCTAGCAAATCCGCGTATCATAATGACATTTGGTGGATTAGCAACAACGTGGCTTACCAATAACAATGATAGCATATTACGCTTAAGGGGTAATTGGATGAGTTTTACGACATCTAGTGGCGAGAAAATAGACCTTATGCCAAGTTTGCATCCACGCTATTTATTGCGCAATCCCGCGCATAAAAAATTTGCATGGCAAGATTTGCTTAATGTAAAAATTAAACTAGGTGAGTTAAGTAATTGATTGGTTTTGAGACTTGATCTTATCGCGCATTTTTTTAAAAGAACTCTATTTAAAAAAATTATCTCGAATTTGCCGCACGTTCTTGCGGCTTTAGTAAGTTTAGACGACTTTCACGATAGATAATAAATATGCCAGAACCAACAACAATCATGCTGCCGATCAGCATTTGCAATGTCGGCACATCACCAAAAACAAAATAACCAATAATAAGCCCAAGGACAAGCGACACATACTCAAAGGGTGCAACGGTTGATGGTTCGGCATAGCGATAGGCTTCAGTCATAAATATTTGCGCCACACCACCAAAAAGCCCAGCACCAATTAAAAGCCCAGCTAAATGCATATTCGGCCAGATCCACACATCTAATAGGGTTGTCCTCAATCCAGCTTGCGCGAGAAAATAGCCAATCGGCCACGTTAGCAATGAAAATAGACTGGCTGAAATCATAAAATAAAGCACAATTGTAGTGGTTTTTTCTGTAAATACCAATCGGCGCACCAATAAAAGCGCTATTGCAGTGAGAACCGCACTGGCGAGGGCGGCAATTGCCCCATAGGCAATCGCTGCGTCAATTTCTTGAGAAGAAAATATCGTCATACGCGGCCAAATAATAATTAATACGCCAACAAGTCCAGCAAAAACAGCACTCCAGCGATAAAGTCGAACCTGTTCTTTTAAAAAAATAACACTTAGAATAACAAGAATAAGCGGGGCACCATAGCTAATGGCAATAGCCTCAAGGTAATGGCAACAGGGTCAAAGCATAAAAATTACACATCATAGCCAAAATACCAAATAATCCGCGCCAGATATGCCCTAAAATATTGCGTGTATAAAATGCCTTAATCAACTCCCCCCGCATGGATAGCCAAATAAACACAGGCAACAACCCAAAGAACGACCTAAAAAAGCTAAGTTCACCAGCTGGAATTCCACTGGCTGCCTTTAGTAAAGTTGACATACCGACAAATAAAGCAACGGCGGTAATCTTCATCCATATCCCTACCATGGCATTACCAGTAATAATGGTTGTTTTATTTATCGTGTCCATTTTAAAATCATTATCTCTTTCATCAATTTTGCTGACTTAGCCAATCAATAAAAATTGCAACCATAAAGCTGATAGATACAAATCATTAGGATAAGCAAAAATAATTTATATTGATATTTGCCAGAATATAATAAACAATTGATTATCATAGTTGTTTTTTTAAATTATGTGGTTGTCGCCCCTCTGTTACGCAAATCTTATAGAAATTTTTAAATTTCGATTGCAGCCATTGAAATTTATGCCTACTTTAAGATATAGTAACGGCATTTGATTTTTTCAAAAATCAAATGGTTAGGATGAATGATTATGCATAGATATTTTCTTCACCCTTTTAGATTTCTAAGTGCGCGGTGTAAAAACAAACCAATTGGGATTTAAATTCATGAATAAGGCAAAGCGCCCAGTTTTTCGCTTAAAAGATTATAAACCGACCCCATATGAAATCAAAACCACCTATATGGATTTCAATCTTAAAGCGGAAAATACCCATGTGACAACAAAACTTCAACTCGTAAGACGAGAGGGCACCAAGAAGGCTACACCGCTTGTTCTTGATGGTGATGGGTTGGAACTTGTACGCATTGCAATAGATGGTGTTGAGCTTGAGCAAAAGGCCTATTCGTTCACCCCTAACCAATTGAAAATTGACAATCCCCCGCTCACCCCTTTTACATTGGAAATTGTTACCAAGATAAATCCTAAAGCCAATCGGCAATTAATGGGGCTTTACCAATCGAGCGGGGTTTTTTGCACTCAATGTGAAGCTGAAGGTTTTCGCAGAATTACCTATTTTTATGATCGCCCCTGATGTTCTCTCTCTCTATACCATACGTATTGAAGCCGATAAGAAACACTCCCCCATTCTTTTATCAAATGGTAATTGCATTGAAAAAGGCAAGGTCAGTAAAGACCGTCATTTTGCTATCTGGCAAGATCCCTTCCCCAAGCCTTCCTATCTTTTTGCATTGGTAGCCGGCGATCTTGAGGTAACGCGCGATAGCTTTAAAACAATGAGTGGTAAGATTGTTGACCTTGGCATTTATGTCGAAAAAGGCAAAGCTGAACGCGCCCTTTATGCGATGGATTCACTCAAGCGTTCTCTTGCGTGGGACGAACAGCGATTTGGCCGCGAATATGACCTTGATATATTCAATATTGTTGCTGTTTCAGATTTTAATATGGGGGCAATGGAAAATAAGGGGCTCAATATATTTAACGACAAATATATTCTTGCCGCGCCTCAAACCGAGACCGATGCTGACTTTGCCAATGTAGAGCGGGTGGTGGCGCATGAATATTTCCATAATTGGACTGGCGATCGTATTACCTGCCGCGACTGGTTCCAACTCTGTTTGAAAGAAGGATTGACAGTCTATCGCGATCAGGAATTTTCTTCCGATCAACGCTCAAGGCCTGTTCAACGCATAGACCAAGTACGTCTATTAAAAATCGCCCAATTTCCTGAAGATGCAGGTCCCCTTGCCCATCAAGTGCGACCAACCCAATATAGTGAAATTAATAATTTTTACACAACCACAATCTATGAAAAAGGTGCAGAAGTGGTGCGTATGGTTCATACGCTACTTGGCGATGAGCTTTTTAGAAAAGGCATGGACCTTTATTTTGAGCGCCATGATGGGCAGGCCTGCACGATTGAAGATTTCATTGCTTGCTTTGCCGAGGTTTCAAAAAAGGATTTCTCGCAATTTATGCTTTGGTATGAGCAGGCGGGAACTCCGCATGTGAAAGCAAAATTTGACTATAGTGAAAAGCATGAAACGCTAACCATCAAGTTAGAGCAAAAAATACATCCGACCCCTGGCCAAAAGAAAAAGAAACCTATGGTCATTCCTATCCGTTTTGGCCTTTTGGGTGAAAATGGCAATGAGATATCAATCGCACAAGAAGATCATGCGGATCATGTGCTGGTCCTTTGCCAAAAGAAACAAATATTCCACTTTAGCGGAATTAAAGAGCGGCCCGTCGTTTCACTTTTACGCGGCTTTTCAGCGCCTATCATTCTTAAAACTGATTTATCAAAGAAAGATCGCTTCCTTTTAGCACGCCATGACCAGGATCCGGTTAATCGTTGGCAAGCTCTTAATGATCTTTTAACCGACGAATTGGTGCGCGCCCATAAGCATGAAGGTACATTGCGTGAAAAGCAAAGTACCAAGCTTGCAAAACTTGTCGGCATTTTTGCCAATGACGAGCGCTTGGAGCCAGCATTTCGTGCTATTTCCCTAACCTTACCGAGCGAAGCGGAGATTGCCCGAAGTGTAGGGCAAGATATTAATCCAGATTACATCCATAAAGCACGCCAAGCATTGGTTGCCATTATTGCCAAAGAAAATCAAGCAAGCTTTAATGCGCTTTTTAAAAAACTAAATCCAACAAAACCTTTTACACCAGACGCAGAAAATGCGGGGAAGCGCGCTTTTACCAATATCTTGCTGTATTATATTGCCATTGCAGACAACTCCCCCAAGAAAGTTGCAACCTTATATGAGCGAGCAGACAATATGACAGACCGCCTCGCCGCGCTTAATATATTGGTGCAAAACTTTAGTTCCTCAGCAGAGGCACAATCTGCCCTTGATGACTTTGCCAAACGCTTTGAAAAAGATGCTTTGACCATTGATAAATGGTTTGGTGTACAGGCGCGCAGTGCAACCTTCGACACACTTGAAAAAGTACAAGAGCTCACCCAAAATAAGCATTTTTCTTTTGACAATCCTAATCGGGTAAGAGCGCTCATTGGTGCATTTGCAGGCGGCAACCCCGTTGCGTTTAATCGTGAAGACGGCGCTAGCTATGATTATTTAGCCAATGTCATCATCCAATTGGATAAAAAAAATCCACAACTTGCCGCCCGTCTATTAACCACCTTACGCTCATGGCGCTCATTGGAAGAAAAACGCCGCAACAAGCTTGAAAACGCCTTGCGCCATATTGCCGGCACTGATAACCTATCAAATGATGTCGCTGATATTGTTGCTCGACTTGTTGGCAATCAGAAAAATAGTAAAAAAGGCAAAAAGAAATAAAACTCTATTGCTTTTATATGATTTCCTTTTTCATAATGAAAGCCGATGCGTTTCCAAATATCAGGTGGAAAAGTCGAATGATAATAAAAACATATACTCCGCAAATTTGCTCTTTTAAATCAGCAGAGTATAGCTACTATGACGACGAACTTAATCTAGCAATTATGAATTTATTACCTCAATCATAATGGGTAGATATTAAATTTGAAATGCGCATAATATTTTCAACTACTTTACTAACAAACCAAATAGCAACTCAAACATATTCATGCACTGATTTTAGGAGATAAGTCATGTTAGAGAAAGTTATTTACACCACAAGCGCTACCGCTCAAGGCGGACGTGAAGGCCATGTAACCTCTGCCGATAGCGCCATTAGCTTAGACTTGGTAAAGCCAAAGGAAATGGGGGGCGATGGTAAAGTTGGTGCCAATCCTGAAACACTTTTTGCCGCCGGCTATGCCGCCTGTTTTGAATCGGCAACTCGCTTTGCCGCATCGAAAAAAGGCATGAAAGTTGGGCCTGATAGCTGGGTTAAGGCAGATGTTGGCATTGGTCCGCGCAAAGAGGGTGGCTTTCAATTGGTTGTTACGCTCAATGTCCACCTTGATGGTCTTGATAAGCAACAGGCTGAAATGGCTGCCCTTACCGCCCATAATGAAATTTGCCCCTATTCCCACGCAACGCGGGGCAATGTGGAAGTGCAAATTAAAATTGTTTAGAGCGTTTTCCGAAAAGTGTGAAGCGGTTTTCGGATAAAAACGCAGAGTAAACAATGGAGCTTAGAGCGCCAACCTGATCAATCGAGATCAAAATGCGCTCTAATGCTAATTTAGTCTTGATACCTTAAAAGTTTAAATATTGCAATAGCAAAGCACCTTTTACCAATGAAGTGCTTTGCTATAGAATGATTACATTAGCTAATAATATTGATCAGTGTTAGCTATAATTAAGTGCATTTTCATTTAATGCGGTCAGCAAAAGTGGTTTTCGCAGGTCAAATTTTTATTGGTATTATTAGTTGCAATATTCTCTTTAATCATGCAAAACATAGATAATCTTTTTACAGAAATATGCATTAAAAAGCCTGCAGATTTGGCAGTTTTGTAATAACTTTATCTGACGTTACTTCATCAGATTTTCTCAAAATCAAAAATTCTGAAGATTTTCCTTTTAATCAACAAATCAATTATATAGGAATAATTTCTTAAACAAGTCAGCAGGTGGTGGTGTATTTAAAATACGAAACTCGATACTATAATCACCTGCACGATAGAGAAGTACATTTCTTCACCCACACTTGCAATGACAATATAGATTTAGATGAAAAGGCACTCTAATCGCTCTTCCTAACATCAACGTAGCGCAGGAACTCGGCAACTAATTTTACCCTGCAGCAGGCCAAGATCATCGAAATCAGGAACACGCAAAGGATACAGCTCCTTCTTGCCAAGCAAAACCTTGCGACATGATCATCATCCCATAAATTGAAAACGGGCTTGGCTTGATCACAACATTTATAAAACCATGAGGTAATGGTAAGGGCTGTTCTGCAGGTATAATTAGCCGGTTTATGATTGCACTGTTTAGCACAAATATACTTAAAAACCAATAAGACAATTGAGAATATTTGCATTAATCAGAAATTTTAACGACATAGAAATTCTCCTCAATATTCTTATAAATAATCACGCAGTCAATCTTTATTAGATTTTTACGTGCACGGTATATAAAACACCCGCGTTAATTCAGTCAATGAATTAGAGCATTTTCCAAAAGCGTGAAGCGGTTTTCGGACAAAAACCACGTAAACAATGCTTGAGCGCCGATCTCATCCAATCAGATCGGCGCTCTAATATCTACATAAAATATTTAAGGACATATTCCAAGAATGAGCTTACCACTTCCTTTGAATTCCTAATAATTTTTTACTTGGGTTCCAAAAAGCCAAAAGGAAAATTTCCTTGCGAATTTCCGCCAAAATCACATTATCCGATAACTCGTTATTTTGCCCCCCTATTAGGAAAGGGGACTAATTTTAAAGCGCCCCTCCGTTAATCCGGATAAAGGGGCCTGATTTGGGATATGGTTGATATTTCGGGGCTTTTGCGGATAAGGGGCGCGGTAATAATTGTGCCGACCAGGGAAGGGATCATCTTGTGGGGGCATAGGGGGCGCGGTAGGGGCGGGGGGCCAGCAACTGGCCTCTCTGACTGGCGCCCCGGGAAATATCATCTTGTTGGGATAGGGCGCTGCGGATAGGGGCCGGGCACCCAAAATCGGCTCTTGGCCTGGCCGACTGAACCTTCATTTGTTGAGGCATGGGGCCCGGACGTCGATTATCTTGACGGGTGGCGCTGTGGGCGCTTTGTGGGATATCATGTTTTTATTTTGCCCGCAGCCGATGGAAAGTGGCTGCAGATGTATTGAAAAATGGGGCTATTTTTTCTGGATCAAACCTCTAATCCCCATTAATATAGCCGTTTGTCTGAACAACCTGAAAAATAATGTTTTGGTTCGATCATTTTTCAATGTAAAACGCAAAACTAAAAGCTTATGCTCACCAAATAATTTTTTTTAGCAAAATCGAAAAATATTTAATATACCGACCCTTTCCAAAAAATATTTCAAACGAATCCTAAGATGCCTAATTGTTTTTCATCCCCCATCAATCTAACGGCGACAACGCCAAAATAGGCCTTCATATTTGAAATGAACTATGATTTCAACTATTCATCTTGCCATGCTTCGATCATGACATCCGTTGTAGAAACCGGCTCAAAACCAAGCTTTTGATAAAGCTGCAAGGCGCGTGGACTATCGAGTGTATTGGTTTGAATAATCACCTTGGGTTCCTTAGCTTAAACATTGGATAGAACCTCATTAAGAAAAATCGTGTAGGCCGCCGCCGGTAATCTTTATAAGCATAAAATTTCGGCAATCGGCATTTTGTGCAAATTCACCTCAGTAAAACCGGCCGGACATCCATTAATATAAAGTATATAGATTTCATTTTCAGGCGATTGAATGATATCTTCCAATTTATCTGTTGATCTTTTAACTTCGGCGCACCGACCAATGATGGTCTTTACCAATCTCACGATATAAATAGCGGTAAAAATGGGCTGGACATTGTTCCGCTTTCATAATTGCAAGAGCCATACCGATTGGAAAAGGAACATTGATATTATTGCGCGTTTGCATTTCAAGATGGGTGACGCGAGCGGAAAGATATTGAGGAGATTTTTTAAAGACCATTTATCTAGCCTTTTCATCTTTAACAACAACATCCGTATCAGATAATGATCCCCACTCACTCCACGAGCCGTCATAAAGACGCACATGCTCATTACCTAAACCTTGCAAGGCAAGGGTTAAAACAGCAGCAGTCACGCCAGAGCCGCATGTTGTAATAACTGACGCACATGAGGATCAATACCTGCACTTTTAAAAATACCAATAATCTCCTCATTGGACTTGAAGCGGCCATGAGTTGAAAGCTGGGAATAGGTAATATTTTTTGCATTAGGCATATGACCGGAGCGAGCCCCTGCCCTTGGTTCCTTTTCCTCACCGGTAAACCGTTTTTTACCACGTGCATCGGCAATAGCCATATCGGCGCGTGCTACAATATCGCGCATTTCGTCAATAAAAACCACCATCGATAAATCAGCCTTGGCAGTAAATATTTGGGGCGCAATAACCGTGTCATTACTGGTGATAGGCCGGCCTTCCTCTTGCCACATTTTAAAGCCGCCATCAACTACATAAACTTTTTTTGCCCCCATCAAGCGCAAAAGCCACCATGCACGCGGCGCCGAAAAAAAACCTTCACCATCATAGACAACAATCGGATTCTTGTCATTTATACCAAGAGCGCCCATGGCTTTGGCAAAATCATCGGGCTGTGGCAATGTATGGGGCAAAGGGGAATTAGGATCACTTAAAAGATCATGGTCAAAAAAGACAGCACCCGGTATATGTGCTTTGCTATATTCAAGGCGAGGATTTCTATTCACTTTGGGCAAATACCACGATGCATCAATTATATGAATATCACTTACACCTAATTGACTTTCTAGCCAATCGGCTGACACAATAAAAGGATTTTTGTGAAGCATAGTATTTCCTTCCCTATTTTCTTTATATTACCCTTTTAAAGATAAAAATCGACAAATATTTAAGGAAAAAATACGCAAACAATAGCTTCAAAAACGACCCACATTAAAACAATAAGGTTTTTAACGCTACTTAAACAAAGGGCACATCATATTGAGGTGTCTTGTCAACCATTTGGCACGGGCAACGATTTTCACGTAAAAATTGCGGGTTATATAATTTTGATAAATAACGATTACCATAATCGCAAAGTATTGTGACAATAGTTTTCCCCTTGCCTAATTCTCGCGCCAGTGCAATTGCTCCTGCAATATTAATGCCCGATGACCCGCCAAGGCATAGGCCCTCATGCTCAGCAAGGTAAAATAATTCATCAAGCGCAGCAGCATCGGAAATTCGGTAAGAAAAATCTGGCTGAAAACCTTCTAAATTGGCCGTTATCCGCCCCTGCCCGATGCCTTCGGTGATTGAACTGCCAACGGATTGCAAACTACCATTTTTATAATAAGAATAAAGCGCTGCGCCATAAGGATCAGCCAAGCCAATTTTAATCGATTTATTATGTTCAAGCAGCCCGATTGCCGTACCTGCCAAGGTGCCACCTGAGCCAACAGAGCAAATAAAACCATCAATAGCGCCTTGGGTATCACGCCAAATTTCTTGGGCTGTGGTTTTTATATGCGCTTGACGATTAGCAATATTATCAAATTGATTGGCCCATAAAACACCATTCTTCGTGGTCTTTTTTAAACTTTCGGCGAGGCGGCCAGATAATTTCACGTAATTATTATCATCACGATAAGGAACGGCAGGCACTTCAATAAGTTCTGCCCCTTGTAAACGCAAGGCGTCCTTTTTTTCTTGTGATTGTGTTTGTGGAATGACAATGACTGTTCTATACCCCAATACGCACCAACAAGCGCAAGACCAATACCAGTATTGCCAGCTGTGCCCTCGACAATAATACCGCCTTTTTGAAGTTCGCCCTTGCGCTCAGCATCTTCAATAATTGATAAAGCTGCACGATCCTTAACCGATTGGCCAGGATTTAAAAATTCTGCCTTGCCTAAAATTTCGCAGCCAGTGAGCTCACTTGCGCGATTTAAGCGAATAAGCGGTGTATTCCCAATGAGGTCAAGAACAGAATTATTGCTCACAGCACAACTTCCCTTTGAATGAGTTTATTATCAAAGCCCTTTACCTCTTTGAAACCTATCCATTTCAACCGTGCCAAACACAGTAAATTAAACACTACAATAAAAAGAAAAAAAGGCGCAAAGAAACCATACTACTATTAAAGGCGAAAATAATAAAAAGCCTTCAATGATTGGCAATGAACGAATTTAAATTCCAATTTTCGCAACCTTGTTTTATTCAATAAAAAGGGGCATAAAATGCCCCAATCATATAGATTGGGGCTGACACCTGACTTTATATAAGTTAGGTCTTATTATCTAAAAGCATTGTAAATTTCACGAAATAAGCAGTTAGAAACTATGAAATATTTC
This sequence comes from Lamproptera curius, assembly GCA_029286875.1. Taxonomy (NCBI): domain Eukaryota; kingdom Metazoa; phylum Arthropoda; class Insecta; order Lepidoptera; family Papilionidae; genus Lamproptera; species Lamproptera curius. The sequence continues at coordinate 54,312 of JAGSMT010000620.1, read as the reverse complement.
GTTGCAGGTTCAACTGCTAGAACGCTGCCTATTTAGCTGGCGTTCATCGAATCAACAATCCGTTTCTTTCAAAATTACGTTGTTTAATTGCCGCAAAGCAGAGCGAGACAAATTTACAGGTGAAATAAATTAGATGAGTTATTTTGGTGAGTCATCCAAAGGTAGGCGGTCAGGAGCAGCTGGAAAGGTTCTGTTTTGGCATTTGACAGGGTGGTGGTCATACCCAAATCATCCTAGACGCAAAACAGATCGCTAATGCCCATCATTCGGGAGAAAATCATACCATAAGCGTTGTTTTATACCGCTTTTGGTGTGGATTATAATGCCCTTGGTGTTTTGAATTTAACATTATCGTATTAATCATTCGCAAATTTGCCAATGGAAAAAACCACATTAACGTATTGGAGATTTCGACCAAGCAAAAACGACAATGGAAAATTCAATGGGAATCCAAAGAACATTTCGTTTATTCTTGAAAGAATGTGAATGGAATTTAATAAGGTTCACCTAAACAGCTACTGGATGACCTAAAATCATCCTCAAGTCACGACCAATGGTGTCAGCCCTAGGATTTAATCATCTATGCGTATAGAGTTTAAAATTCGCGAAACGGCTTTATAATTTTAACGATAAAAGAATAACGCCGCCGGCAATTAAAACAACACTAGCCAATTTGCCCGATAATTTTCCCAAAACGCAAACCAAAATTAACACAAAATCACCGATAATTTATCAATAATTTGACTCGGAACATCCCAATTGAAGGCTCTAAATAAGCCAAGCCAGAAGAACCGGTTGCAAGGCCGGATAGAACCAAGAAGACCCATGTTTTAACCGATAGATCACTTGGCTTATGCCATTGATTGGTTAAAGTCAAAAACAAACAAAGCGCTGCAATGATGACTAATGTTCGCACAAAGGTAGCAAAATCAGAATTAATGCCATGAATACCGACTTTTGCAAAAATTGCGGTTAATGCGGCAAAAACTGCTGATAAAACCGCCCAAAACTGCAAGATGCTGCCAATTTTAATATTCCACCCCCTTTTGCCCCTTATGCCAGAGCGAAATGGATGTTTAACAAGCTCCATCTCGGTCACAAGGTCTGCCTCATCGATAAGATCTTGCTTGGCATTGCGGCCAGTAATAATAACATGTTTCATAAAGGGGCGCTCTCGTACCACTTCGAGTACTTCCTCCAGCGGCAAATAATCATAGCGCAGGACGATATTGAGTTCATCACAAAGCACCATATCGTAAGTTTCGTCCAAAATCATTTGCTTGGCAATCTCCCAAGCTTCGCGTGCCATGGCGATGTCTTTTTCACGATCTTGCGTTTCCCAAGTAAAGCCCTCGCCTGCGGCAAAAATCGTTACTTGATCGCCAAACTTCTCAAGAGCCAAACGCTCGCCAGTTGCGCGCGAGCCTTTTACAAATTGCACAACGCCAATTTTCATATTATGGCCAAGTGCGCGAAAAACCATGCCAAAACCTGCGGTTGACTTGCCTTTTCCTTTACCCGTATTGACGATTAAAAGACCCTTCTCGCCCGTTTTCCCCTCATTCATACGATCGCGGGCAGCTTTTTTCTTTTTCATCTTTTCTGCGTGACGCGCATTGATTTCTTCTTCACTCATAGTGGTTTTATCCATTTGGCTCACCCTTTTCTTGTAATTCGTCTAGTTGAAATGCGGCTGAATTAGAGCGCCCAACCCAAAGCCCACGCTCTAAAGCCTCATTTAGCTTTTGTGCAATTTCTCGCAATGCGGCGGGATTTTGTTCGTTCAAAAATGCTCGTACTGTTTCATCCTTAATATAAGCATCATAAATTGCTTCAAAATGCTCACTGCGCACAGCATTGGTGGTTGCTGCAAAAGCAAAGAGATAATCAACACTTGCCGCCATCTCGACAGCGCCCTTAAACCCATGGCGCATAGCACTTGCAATCCATTTGGGGTTAATCGCACGGCCACGTAATGTACGGGCAATTTCTTCTTCTAAGGTTTTAATCAAAGGTCGCTCTGGCCTTGATAAATCATTATGATAAATTTGCGGCCATTGCCCTGATTTGCTTGCCGCAGCTGCGGCCATACCACCTTCAAAAGCATAATATTCGCCAGAATCAAGCAAATCATGCTCGCGGTTATCTTGATTTTGAACAACAAGCTGCAAATTTGTCATTCTTGCATTTAATTGCTCATCTGCAGTTTCGCCTTCCCCTACACCATAGGCATGAGCAGAATTGGCAAGCCATACTTTGCCAAGATCATCTTTTTCCTTCCATTCGCCCGAATCAAGAAGCTCTTGCAAGCCAGTGCCATAATGGCCAGGCTTTGCACCAAAAATACGATAGCCTGCTTTTTGAGTTGCCTCTTGCGGCATTAATCCATCAGCCGCCATAAAGCGCATCATATCAATTTTCATATTCGCAGCAATTGGATTATCGTTTTCAGGCTCATCAAGCGCGCCAACCGCCCTTATTGCTTGGTCAAGCAAAACCATTTGGTCTGGAAATGCATCGCGAAAAAAACCAGAAATGCGCAAGGTCACATCAACTCGCGGCCGCCCTAACTTTGCTAGAGGTATAATTTCATAGCCAGTTACACGCCGCGATACCATATCCCATAGGGTTTTACGCCTAATAGGGCTAAGGCTTGCGCAATATCATCGCCGCCAGTACGCATATTGGAGGTTCCCCAAACAGTAAGCCCCAGCGCTTTTGGCCATTCCCCATGATCTTGCACATAGCGCTTTAGCAATAATTCAGCCGAACGAAACCCTAAATCCCACGCGGCAGGCGTTGGCACTGCGCGATTATCAACTGAATAAAAATTGCGCCCCGTTGGCAAAACATCAAGCCGGCCGCGCGTTGGCGCCCCTGAAGGCCCAGGCGGCACAAATTTGCCATTAAGAGCGCTTAGCAAGGCTTTTATTTCAGCATGACCACAGCTTTCAACCAAGGGGTGTAAAACCGTATCAATCTTTTGCAATATAAGTTGAGTTTTGATAGTGACAGCGGGCAAGCAATCGATTTATCAATAAAACAAGCGGCCAATAACTCAATACGCTCAACACTATCGCCAAAACTGCGCCATGGTTCATTGGTTAAATCATTAAATCTTCGGCTTTTTGCCTTGCCAAGCTTGTGACATATCACAATTGAGCGGATCAAAACCCTAAATCAAAATCATTGGCTATCGCACGGTGTAGGCTATCATCTTCATTTTGCCCACGCGGTACACGTACCAATGCCACCAAAAGGTCAGTTAATTGGCGCCCCTTTGGTGCTGTACCAAAAATATGCAAACCATCTCGAATTTGCAATTCTTTTAAATCACATAAAAAAGCATCGAGTTTTTGTAAAGTAAGATCTTCGTCATCTTGGCCCTTAATACCTGCATCACTGCCAATACCAGTTACATCAACCAGCTGTAAAATTTGTGTTTTTAGCTTTAATAGGCGACGAGGATCAACACCTGATGCCTCATAATATTCATCCACCAAAACCTCCAAATCTTTTAGCGGCCCATAGCTTTCAGCCCGCGTTAAAGGTGGTGTCATATGGTCGATAATGACTGCGCTTGAGCGGCGCTTTGCCTGTGTTCCCTCGCCTGGGTCATTGACAATAAAGGGATAAATATGCGGTGTTGCACCAAGCGCCAATTCTGGATAGCAATTTTGCGATAATGCCAATGCTTTTCCAGGCAGCCACTCAAGATTGCCGTGCTTTCCCATATGGACAATAGCATCAGCACTATAAATATGACGCAGCCAAAAATAAAAAGCCATATAATGGTGAGAAGGCACAATATCAGGCGCATGGTAAACCTGTTTGGCATCCATACCAAAAGCACGCTCTGGCTGTAAGGCAACGGCTATTTTACCAAAAAATAAAGCAGGTAATGCAAAGGCGCCTTCAACAATAAAAGCATCATCTTTAGGGTCGCCCCAACGCTCTTTCATTTCGTCTTGAGCACTTTGTGGCAATTGCGCGAAAATTTGTCGATAGGTAGCGAGCGCAAGGGATATGGTGACGATGCGCCCCTTTACCCCCTCATTGGTTGGGCCTTTTATCAAGCTCTCCATTAGGTCTAACGGTGTTGGCGGTATATTTTCAACATCATAACCATTATCTTGTAATGCATGTAAAACCAAATGCGTTGCTGCTGGCGTATCAAGACCAACGCCATGTCCCAAACGCCCATCGCCGCCTGGGTAATTGGCCATAACCAAGGCAATTTTGCGCTCACTTGGCTTTTTCAAACCAAGATTAACCCAGTTTTTAGCAAGATCAGCAACAAAATCTACGCGATCCTGCTCTATTTGGTGGCGAATAATATTGGCTTCTACCTCTTCATCATAAAATTCCGCCGCTTTAAAGGAAATGGCGCGGGTTAAAACACGACCATCCACCTCTGGCAAGGAAACATTCATGGCAATGTCACGTGCTGCTAAACCACGGCTTGAGGATTGCCATGTTGCTTTGTCGCTGCCAGATAAAACCACCTGCATTACCATATTGTGATATTTATCAAGCACAGTGCCGCTTGTTTCACCATTTAATGCTGAAACTGCAAAGCCCGTGGTGTTCAAAATAAGCGCGGGCGGGCATTGCTTAAGCAATTCATCAATAATCGCAACGCTTAAATTATCTTTCAAACTGCTCAAAAAAATCGGTAGCGGCGCAAGGCCTCGTTGTTGCAAAGCTTCAACCAGTGCGGCAATTGGCTCGGTTTGCCCACTTTGAACAAGCGCACGATAAAAAGTAATAGGCACAACAGAACTATGAGCTTGCCAATATTTTCTAATTGCCGCAAGATCGGGATTTATAAGATTTGGCCACCAAAGCCCAGCTTTCATTAAAGGCTGTGCAGCTATTGGCCTATCACTTTCATTTAAGATAAAACCGCAATAATTTAAAAAATTTTGGGCATTGAAGCTGCCGCCTTCAATAAGATAGCGCCATAAAGCATCGCAATGCGCGCGCGCTATATTACAAAAACGCGTCAAGGTCGGGTCTGGTTTATCATCACCTGGTAAAACCACCAACTTAATATCACGCTGGCAAGCTGCCGCAAAAAGTGTTTCCAAACCATAAGGCCAATAACTTATTCCACCAATAACCCGCACAATAATAAGGTGGGCATATTGTGCTGTGCGTTCAATATATTGATCAACCGACATTGGGTGCGATAAAGCCATTAAATTGGCAAGCCGTAAAGACGGCACATTATTGAGCTTTACTGATTTTGCGGCCGCCAGACTGCATAATTCCGTATCGGCAGATGAGAGAAAAATGATATCGGCTGGTGATTGTCCAAGATCAATTGCCTCATCTGCTTGGGCAATTGATCCCTTTTGTGCAAGGAGAAGATGCATTAATCAGCCTTGCTCGCCGCGCCGTGAATTTTGGTTATAATTGTTGATTGATCAATATCATGAAGACCAATAACCACCAAATGGCTTAAACCCTTTTCGTTGTCTTCAACTGGGCCATCAAAATAATGCTCAATACGGCTACCGACAGCTTGAACGACAAGGCGCATAGCCTTGCCAAGCGGTCATAAAGCCTTTAAGCCGCAAAATATCATTTTCCAAAATGATGCCTTTCAAAGCACTGACAAATTTTTGCGGATTGGCAATTTCACCAAGTTCAACTACAAAGCTCTCAAATTCATCATGACTATGGGCTTCGCCCTCCTCATGGTGCAATTCATGATGCGATTTACGGTTCTTTGTATGTCGTTTTCTGTACCCATCATTCAAACCAAGCAAAATATCAGCGCCTAAGCTTTGCCAAAATGTGTGGCAACCATATTGGCAACCCGCTCGCCATGCTCAGCAATGGTCGCCTTTGACATTGGCTAATTGTTGCTCATTAATGAGGTCGATTTTATTTAAAACAATAAGGTCGCCGCCTTAATTTGATCTTCAAATAATTCTTCCATTGGGCTTTCATGATCAAGGGATTCGTCACTTAGGCGCTGGGCGGCAATTTTATCATGGTCATGAGCAAAGCGCCCTTCAGCAACAGCCGCACTATCGACAATAGTAATAACCCCATCAACCGTGACAAAAGTTTTAATTTCCGGCCAGTTAAAGGCTGCAACCAATGGTTGAGGCAAGGCAAGACCAGAGGTCTCGATGATAATATGATCGGGGCGCTCTTTGCGGGCTAAAATCTTGGTCATTGCTGGTATAAAATCATCGGCAACAGTGCAACAGATACAGCCATTATTAAGCTCAATAACATCATCTTCTTGGCAATTTTCAATGCCGCAACTTTTAAGTAAATTGCCATCAACACCAAAATCCCCAAACTCATTAATAATAAGCGCAATGCGTTTACCATTAGAATTTTCCAACAAATGGCGGATCATAGTGGTTTTACCTGAGCCTAAAAAACCGGTAATGACTGTGGTTGGAATTTTTGTTGTAAGCAATGTCATGGCGAATTACCCTTTAATGTTATCGGTAAACCTGCAGCAATGAAATAGACATTATTAGCAAGGCTCGCAATTTTTTGATTAAGCTCGCCGGCAAAATCGCGAAACTGCCTGGCAAGCTTATTTTTCGGCACTATACTCAACCCCACTTCATTGGCAACAAAAACAATATGGCTTTGATTGTTTTGAAGTTGGCTTAGTAAATTGCCCCAATAGGTTTCAATATCATAATCATTAAGCATTAAATTGCTGAAGCCACAAAGTCAAGCAATCAACCAAAATAATATTGTCTTTCTTATTCAAGTTTATAAGTGCCAAGGGTAATTCAACGGGGCATTCTATTGTCTGCCATCGCCCTTCGCGGCGCTGTTGATGGAGCATAATACGCGATTCCATTTCACTATCAAAAACTTCCGCCGTTGCGATATAAAAAGGCATTAAACCAGTTTTTAGCACTATTTTTTCCGCAAATGCAGACTTTCCTGAACGCGCTCCACCTAAAACCAAATCTATTTGCGCCATTTTGTCTTTTCCTTTGCTACCAAACCAGTTTATTTTATAATAACTCTAAAGAAGTCAATCTTTTTAACCAAGGCTCTATTCATGCTCTTCACAAGCCTATAAATTAAACTAGACCTTACAAACAACAACTGAAACTGCCTACAAATGTGGCTACATGACATTTATACCATTATTTATTTCAAGATTTTCATAGAAAACTCATCGTGAACTGTGGGCAAACTCTTGGCTAACTCTTGATTAAAATTAAAATCAATATGGACATATTTTATGACTGAACCACTTAACACCATAGAATTAGAAAAAATGGAACCTATTGCCTCGCAATCCTATCGTGATGCAATGAGCCATTTTGCCGGTGCAGTCCATATTGTTACAACCAATGGCCTTGCTGGAAGCTGGCACAACAATTTCAGCCTGCTGCTCCCTATCAGATTCGCCCCCTACTTTGCTTATTTGCCTTATGAAAAGCCAGCCCAAGAATCGGCTTTTTATTGATAATGGTCGTTTTTGCGTTAATACACTTGCAGGAAACTCTCAAGGCCTCGCCGATATATTTGCAGGCCGTGGCGGCCTTACCCAAGAAGAGCGTTTTGCCAGTGCCAATTGGCAAACCATGAAAACGGATGCGCCGGCATTAATTGGCGCATTAGCATCTTTCGATTGCCGCTTGGTTGGCTGGCACGAACATGATACCCATTATGTGCTTTACGGTGCCGTTGTTGATATAAAGCGAGCAGCTGCCGATGAGGCCCTTATCTACCTTAACCGCGCCTATCTTTTTACCCCTCAAACGGTAAGAAATAAGCAAACGAATTAAAAGCCAGTTTTTAAACTTTATTCATTCAATAAGCCTAATCGTCTATTGGTAGTGGTGGATAGAGCGCAATATTTTAAACGAATGGCTTGATTTGCTGCCCAAGCTTTCATATAAGCGAAAAAATGGTCAATTAAGCTATTTTTTGCTTTAAATGGCTCCGTAGCTCAACTGGATAGAGCAGCGGTCTTCTAAACCGCAGGTTACGTGTTCGAGTCACGTCGGAGTCGCCATAAAATCGAATAAAATCAATTTACTGGCCAGATGAAACAAAAAGGATCTAAACAGTGTGGATACACATACACAGTCGGCACAGTTTGTTTATTTATGTTTCAAGCATTTAATAACACCTTGATGATGCTTATCTTTGGCTTGTCCGCAGCTGTTCTTCAATAATATCAACACCTTCGATCAAGGTGCGTCCTAAAACTGTTGATTATAGAAAATGGCCGTATAGGAGCAAATGAGTTTGACTAAGGGACCAAAACTAACCATAAAATATTTATCAATTGTTATCTTATAATTCTAATTAGACGATTTCGATCGATTGGATCAGATCGGCTCTAATCATTGTTACCGTTTTGTCCAAAACGCTTCATTTCGGAAAACGCTCTAGCGTAACGCTATCTACTTTTTCGTGGTTGAGCGCTTAAACTGTCTGAACGTTAAAAATGCATCTAATTTAAATATTTCTATAAGAGTATAAAAAACCCCAAGCCTATGACATGCAGGGTTTTCGAATTAGTATTTTTACAAATCAATAATTATCAATAATTGATGATTATTAACCAATGTATCCAAATCAGTTTGAACATTATTCAAGGTTAAAATCGCTGCTGACGAAAACTGTGAATTTTCCATCAATGTCAACTGAAATGACAGTATTATTACCTTGATGCTCGACAGTGATATAATCCGAGATTTTGCTGACACCTTCTTGATAGCCTATTAACAGACTGAAAGATCGATACGATCGGCATTTACATTGGTATTAAAGTCACCAACCGTAAAACCATTAGCAACATCGTGACATTCCACCGTCGCGTCGTCAAATCAATGCGTTATAAATGAGTGTATGATGGCTCTATGGGTTAAATTAAGGTATCATCACCGCCACGACCATTAAAATAATTGTCGTTATCATTGCCAGTAAAGGTATTATTACCATTACTACCAACAACGCCTTCAATATTTTTGACCATAATCGTATTAAAACCGGTATTTTGATAGCTGGTTTTGCTCAAATCAACTATGTGGCGTTTTCCGCTAATTAAGTCAATAATATCAATACCACCAGTTGCACTCCACTCCTTTTGGCCATTTACCTTGTCAACGCCGCCGCCGTCATATTTATTGGTGCCTTTGGTTGCATAGAATGTATCATTATAACCAGTACCGACAATACCATTGCCGAGATTGGCGTTTTTGGAGCTATCACCTCTTTCAGCTGTCAAAACATGGGCATCATAAGCTTCACTGGCAACAAAACCACCCCAAGCACTGTTAACCTGTGAATCAATATTTGCACTTTGGCCATTTACACTGCGCAATACTTTAAGCGAATATACCTCACTTGGATCAAGACCATAAAAATTGACAATACCAGTCGTATTATTTGTTTGATTGCCAGATTGCGGATTAATAATCTGCGAGGCAACCAGATGGCCGTTTGAGTCATATAATTGGACGGTATTTCCAACCAGAGAATTGATTCCTTCCCCATCAAGAATACGGAAATGTAAAGCCGTACCCTTTGCAATTTCCGTATAATTACGGATGACTTCAGTATTACCCTGCTGGGTAAAGATCATCAGATCTTGTGAGCCATCCCAGTTAATGTCGGCAACAATAGCACCTGTTACACCATCGGTTTTACCTGGGCTTTTATGGGCATTCACACTACCATTAACACCAATTGTATTATTGCCACCAAGTAAATTAGATGTAGTAAAGCTATTACCAGCTGCCGTTGAATTATTGGTATAAAGATTAACAGGACCAGTAGTTCCCGCCACAGTTACACCATTGCCGGCAGCATAGGCGGGCAATTCAATAATATCCATTTTGCCATCGCCATTCCAATCAACGGCAATTGAAGCTCCACCTTGTAAGTCATCACCAAACCAATGAACATTGTTGGCTGTGCCAATACCATTGGGCTTGGTCGAACCTAAATTTCCCTTACCATCATTATAAAGAATACGGCTTTCATATTCCGAATGACCATTTTCAGCCTTACCACGACCGATAAACAAATCCATAAATCCATCGCCATTAAAATCAGCCCAGGTCATGGAAATAGCATTGCTTATTGTTTCATTCGCTTTACCAGTATTTTGGAATACACCATTAATGATTTGGCTGGTTGAATAACCATTTTTACCATCACTTGACACAACAACGAGACGCTGTTGATCATTACTCATGCGGCGAATATCTGGTGCACCACTGCCAAGTTTGCTATAGCCACTAACACCATGGAAAACGAGATCAACAATGCCATCATTATTAAGATCAACACCAGAAATTTCAGTTCCCGGTTGCGCATTATATGCGTTGGTTGAATAATCAAAGTTTGATGGCCCCATGCGAGAATCGGTAAAGTTTTGATCCTTTACCATTGACTGCACATTGCCATTGATATTATTAACGATCTGGCTATCCCAAGTGCGAACACTGCTGTAGCCATTACCGGGAGCGGTTACGAAACCCGAGCGCCCAGGCGTAATATTTCCATAAGCTATATCAGCAAAACCATTACCATTTTTATCAAAACCTACAACACCAGCATATTGTGACATCACATTAGCACCGGGGTTGGAATCAATACGATTTCGATATTGACTGCCAATTTGATAAGATAAATAGATATTATTGCCAATATTGTAATACATCTGCTGACCAGTCTCAGCATTACCATCATTGGAGACGAAATCCATATAACCGTCGCGGTTTATATCAAGCCATGTACCATTCTGAGTACCTGCTGTTGGCTTGTTTATTGGACCATAAACATCCTTACCTTGCAAATGGATCGAATCAAAACTACCAAAAGTCTTACGATCCGTAGCATGTTGATCAAGAACAGTGCCATTAGTATAGATTTTCCACTGACCATTTTCACCAAGGGTAATAGCCGTTGCTTTTTCATCATCATTGCCAGCAACGACGGGCGGTTGAATAGGTGTATCAATGAATAATTCATTGCTTGTATTATCTTTAACGATAATTTCACCAGTAGGCTTATGCAAAGCAGCTTCCACCTCGTAGCGCCCCTCAGCTAAGCATCGCTATCTGGAATTTGCACAGACCATGTCATCTTAGCTTGATCAACGACAACTTGACCATTAGCAGAACTATAAGTTTTACCATTAACGGAAACGGTTACATATTCATTTGGCAGCAATTCAAAACCGATACTACCGGTAAGCAGTGGTGTGTAATCATCGGTCGAAAGCGAATTAACAGTTATTGATAGCTCAACATGCACATCAAATTCTTTTGAATAGTCAGCAACATTTCCACCTTGATCCTCAACACGCACTTCAAAGGAATAAGAATGGTTATGTTCAAGTATTTGCTTAACTTCAAAAGACCAAGTGCCATCATCTGCAACAGGTACAATACCCATAGGCTTGCCATCTTGATACATGAATAGACGATAATATTCATGATAGGGATTGTTAAAATATGCACTATCAACCCTGCCATTAAGGGTTATTGTACGGTCATCAGTTGTTGTTCCACTACCAAAATCACCTTGCTGTGGTCCGACATTATCGTGGAATGTATCAATTTGACCAAAGAAGTAATTGGGGCAAAATAGTGTACAAACTAAGATGGATGGTGTACTGGAGCCTGCTGGTTAACCGCAGAAACAAAAGCCTACGCACCTATGCCAAAATGACCCTGGCGTAATCCGTCAACGCGCCAATAGCCCGTTGTAGCATCATATTGCCCATAGAAAACATTTTTAGGATCACTTTCATTCCAAAAAGTTAAAGTAGCATTTGGTGCAATATCTTTAATATCAAACCAAAAAACCCTCTTTGCTTCATTTGTAACTTTCCCCACATGTATCTCATCACGTGTGATATTTGGACTGACACTTGTGCCAATAAAATTTATGATAGCCATATTTCCCCGCCTTTTCAGCTAAAAAGTGAATAATTCAATAATTTATTCAAAAGATAATCGCCAACACAAATGTTGCCTCATTGTAAAAAGCTATTGGTTTCGATAATTCATATCCCGATATATAACCGTAACCTATCTTAATGCACTATAAATATTTTATAAAACTTCAAGATAAATACACTACAATAACTATATTTTTAATATTATTTAACTTTCCAATTTCGCAATATAAATTAATAAATATTAAAATTATTAAATATAATCAATAATATTATTTATTACTACTAAATTAAATAATGATATAGTAATATAGAAGTTTTCAAATTTTGGAGACTAAAATTGATTTTATCATCTAGGCAGCGCAACTTTAAGAAAGACATTACCAAGCTTTACAAGAGCAATCACCTAGTACCGATTATAACTATCGATTACACTCCTTGAGCCAACTGGCGATTTTTCAAAAGCTAAGGTAATTGAATGCCATTAGAGACTGCGCATTTAAAAATGAAACAAACACTCGTTATAAACAACCATGCTTATATCTGGAAAATTCAAAGACAAAAAAATGATAGGGTAAAAGCGCTTGTTTCATCAAAATCAAGCGAAAACATAATGGAATTTCATCAGTAATTTTACTTAAAAAACGGATAGGAACCTGGCCTACCCATCGGCGTTTTGGAATAAAAAGCCCAATCCCTAAAAAACCAGCAATTAAGCCACCAATATGAGCTTGCCAGGCAATAGAGCCGCCCAAAATGCTTGATGAAACACCGTATAGCAAATTACTAATCAACCAAACACCCATAATGATGATAATATCGCGTGACCGAATAGCAATTTTTATCGGAAGTATATCACCATAAAGTGCAGGATAAAATAATGAACGCCCGTAACCAAAGCGCGCAATCCCCCCTAGCATTCCCGAAACGACCGCAGACGCACCAACAACAGGAATTTGACTATTGAGATTGAATAAAAAATAAAAAAGTGCACCAACCACCGCGGTAAAAATCCAAAAAACGATAAAGCCCCCCACCCCCATGCGCTTAGCCAGTGGTGAACCGAATATAACCATGAACAGCATATTCATGCCAACATGGCTCCAGCTTGCATGAAGGAAAGAATAGGTAATTGTGGTTAGAAAAACCTGCGGTGATTGTTCACTACTAAAAATTACCGGAATGAAGGCAAAACGATAAAAAAAGTTAGTTAATGAACCCCAATCCAAAAAATAGTTTGTCAATATAAATACCGCGATATTTATCATGACAAATGCAAGAACAACCCCTGGAATATTAAATAATGGCTCACGGTTACGAAAATGGTGGATATTATTGGGTTGCATCTCATTCTTTCCAAGAGTTAACTTTTTACTTTATATACCGCGCACTCAAAAATCTAAAAGAGTGAACTGGGCAATTATGTATAATCATTTGATTTTTTCCAAAATCAAATAGGTGCATTATAACTACACCTACGGACTATGTTATATGTTTTAAATAAATCTAGCCTTCGATGTTGAATTCTTATCATTTTACGTTTTAGGTCCACAACAGGCCAAATACTAGCTCCAATTTATAAATCAGGCATATCATAACCATTTAATAACAGAACGATACAAAATATACACATAATTTGACCTTATATAAGCCAAAGGATAAAAGAGCAGAAGTAGAACATCCATTTTTTCCTTTTTACGATAATATAATTTTCAACGGTTGCTTTCATGACGACAAACGATAAAGATAGTATCACGGAAAACCAACCACTTAGAACGGGTTGGACCACGGGCGCATGTGCAACCGCCGCTACCAAAGCGGCTCTCATTGCACTTATCACCGGTGAATTTCCCGACCCCGTGGGAATTATATTACCAAAGGGAGAGGTTCCCTACTTCCAGTTGGCCATGGAAAGCCTAGGTGAAGGCTATGCAAGTGCCGGTATTATTAAAGATGCCGGCGATGATCCTGATGTCACGCATGGGGCGATGATTATTTCAACCGTCTTTCCTGCCCCTGAAGGAGCGGGCATTATCTTTATGGCTGGAGACGGCGTTGGCACGGTTACCCGTGCCGGTTTAACACTAGAGCCAGGAGAAGCTGCTATCAATCCAGTTCCCCGTAAAATGATGTGTGCCATTGTTGAAGAAATTTGTGGCTCTTATAGTCTTCCTGCTGATGTCGTCATCACCATTTCAGTCCCCGGCGGCGGAAGAAATTGCCAAAAAGACCTGGAACGGCCGTCTCGGCATTGTCGGCGGCATTTCTATATTGGGAACAACCGGCGTTGTCCATCCCTTTTCCTGCTCTGCTTGGATACACTCCATTCATCGCGGCATTGATGTATCAAGGGCGCAAGGCGCAGAGCATGTATTAGCAGCAACAGGATCAACGTCAGAAGATGCCACCCAAGCAATTTACCATCTTCCCGACTATGCTTTGTTGGATATGGGCGATTTTGCTGGAGCTGTATTGAAATATCTTCGCCACCACCCGATAAAAAAACTCACTATTGCTGGTGGTTTTGCAAAAATAACCAAATTGGCACAAGGGGAAATTGACCTCCACTCGTCACGCTCACAAATCGATAAGCGTTTTTTATGGGCAATTATTCAGCAACTTGGCCTAAACGATTCTTTTGAAACAAAAATTATAAATGCCAATACAGCGAAAGAAATCCTCGAAATTGCCTTAGAAAATGGTATAAATCCCGCGCCAAAAATTGCAGAACTCGCCCAAAAGACAGCATTGCAGATTTTAAATGGCGCACCAAAGGGTTGAAATTTTACCGATGAAAGGGCAGATCCGAAGATATAAAGGAAAACAGTGCAACAGGTGGCCAAAAAAACCCGATTTTTCTCGGCGGTACCACGAGGTTATCGGGCTGCCCTTGGAAAAAGCCCATGAAGGTTTCATTTTGAGGAAATTTTTCCCCCGCATACCAAAGGTAATCGCATTGGCGGATTTGGGCTGAAGGTTCGCCTATATTTTAAAGGAAAACATCAATCTTATCATTGATGCAACCCATCCTTTTGCCCGTCAAATGACCGATCATGCCATGGCCCCATTCAAAATCCCCTTATCCGGTTGGGCCTTTTGGCAAAAAAGAAATTGAAATTTGGGTGGTTTAAAGTACAATAACTGCAATACCAAAAGGCAAAAATATATTATTGGCGCTTGGCCGCCAACATATTGCTCCCTTTACCAAAGTCAAAGATGCGAAATTCATCGCACGAATGATTGAAGTGATCAGTTCTGATTATAAAATATCAACAAGGAATCCCTGGATTTTGCTCACGAAAAACAACTTTTAATCAACAAGAAAATTGATTGCATTATATGCCGAAACTCAGGTGGCAGTACATCTTTCGCCAAGATATTGGCTGCAAGAGAATTATCAATCCCTGTCATCATGATTGAAAGATCCCCAAATTTAATCTCCCAATTAATAGGTTTCTTTATTTAAAGGAATTTGTATTCACCAAAGTTATATAATTTATTAATTAAAAGACATCTAATATTTTCTTTTGGAAAGATATTAAACAAATAGAAATTTTGATATTAAATATTATCGCCTTTAAAAAATATTGACATTTTCAAATGTTCTTATTTTTCTTATTTCCGCTTAAGTTTTTGAGGAAATATGTCGTTAAATTATGTTATGATCGGTTCAAACGATGTTGCCAAAGCAAGACAAAGATGCAACCCTCCTTTTTAATTGATGGGAAAAATTGGGATTTTTGCCGCATTTTTTATGAATTACGGGCGGAGGGCGGGGTTGTTCCTTAAAGCAGCCCCAAGTTGGAAATGGCAATAGGGAGTTGGTTTTTAAAGGAAAGTGAATGCGCCGCATGCCGCAGCCCTTGATAATGGGGAATAAGAGGATCCGGCCCGGGCGCCCTGATTATGTACAATTTTTGGCATATTAGAATGTGGAATAAAATGGTTTTGTTTATTTTACCAAAAACAATCCGCCCCATTATTACCCATATCTTTGTTTTGTGGTGAGCAGGATGCTGAGGAAATCCCATCTTTCAATCACGATTTTCGGGAAAATAAAAAGGCACTTTATCAAACCATTTTATCCGAATTTAAGTTTTGAGTAGATAGAAATAAATTTCAAAAAAAAACTATTTCTAAATCAAATTAGTAATTGGGTTGTCGCCAAACGGAAACCATGTTTTTGTGCTTTCATCTCAATCTTGATTAGTTGGTCATTTGTTTGCAATATCTATCATCATGGCTTCACTTTCGAGGGTAACCGCATTAATAACCATGCGGTTTATTTTAAGCCCAACATTTTCAAAAAAGTTTGTCGGTAAACCTCCAGTAAAAATTGCTTACCAATAACTCTATCACATCCAAGCGCCTGATTCATAAGGGTTAATTGCGTTGAAACGCCAAGTTTTTCAGCGTTTTTTTGAATATTTTGTGCACGCTTTGCATTTCTTTCTATGGCAATCGCTCGGCATTTATAGCCAAGGCGCAACCACTCAATCGATATAGAACCGCTACCTGCACCAATATCCCAAAGCAGCTCATGTGATGTTGGCGCAAGATGGGCCAAGGTAATTGCACGTATATCCTGCTTGGTGATTTGCCATCGAATGAAACCATCGGGTAAAGGGAAGTTTGGGAAATGGTTGCCCTCGTCAATCACGCAACCGCCTAATTTAAATTGAAAATTTTGATTCATTAAATCTTTCGCAAGAAAGAAATGAACCGTTTCTTTTTCCCCCTCTAAATGCTCCAAAACAAATATTTGGCTTTTAGAAAAACCCCGTTCACATAAGATCTGTGCAATTTTTTCGGGGCTTTTGCCATCATTGGCGAGAATAAACATTTTTTTTTGATCAATGATCGACCTTACAAAACAATCAAATGAACGGCGTGCCGGATAATCAACCTCTTAATGGTAAACCGCGCTCTGCCAAGAAAAGATGATGGATGAGGATAAATTTGCATCTCCCCGGTCAAAATAAAGGGTGGCCCAGCGCCAAAACATGGATCCCCACGGTGAGAACAAACATCTTCACCCACAGGCCAGCTCTTCAACCGCCTGCAAAAATGGCGAAGGAATATGCGTATTAAACCAATAAAGCCAAATGCCTGTTCCGCCAAAACATGTCGAGCTGTACTATCTTGGCTCTGGGGGTTTTAATGCCATTTTCACCAATACCAATTATCTTGAGCCATATTGGCCGTTGATTATCTGCATTTTTCATCATAGGCGATTTAATATCTTGATTTGTCATCAATAAGCAATAAAATTAGATGCTATCAAGCGCAAGATAAAACGCTGCTTATTATAAAGAAAATGGGAGGATTAAACAAACCAAAGAAACGATGAAGACGTTGGGCGTAATCGGCGGTGGGCTTGCCCCAGTTTGTTTCGCATGCCGATCTCCGGTGATGGAGGTATTTTCCGAAGGAACGGCTTAGCCCAAGCAATCCCGCACAATTGGTCAATGATTACGGTGATGGCCAATTAGAAGTTACAACGCGCGGCAATGTGCAAATTCGCGGTGTTGCAACGCACAATAGCGACAATCTTTCACAAAAGCTAATTGCAGCGGGCTTTGGCCCTAGGGTCAAAAACGGCGATGATGTGCGCAATATCATGATCAACCCAACAGTTGGCATAGATAAATATGCCTTGCGTGACATGACACCTTTTGCGGAAAGCCTATCCCTTTTTGTGCAGCAACATTATCAAACACTCTCGCCCAAATTTTCATTTTTAATCGATGGCGGCGAAGCCTGTGCCGTGCTTGATCATCAAAGCGATATTTGGTTATCCCTTTGTGATGATGGAGATAATTTTGCTTTTGGTCTTGCGTCTTGCCCAACAACACAATCCTCACCCATAAAAGTTTTAGGCAAAGTCGCCAGGTCAAGGGAAATTACATGCTTTACTAACCTTTACTTAACATAAAAACTCCCCATCTACAACCTGAAACAATTGTAGGATGTTGAAGGGACGAAATTATTGCATGGTTAAAATCTTGCGCAATCCATATAAAACCAGCAAAAGATTTTGTGCGCCCCGCGATCGAGACCCATTATTTGGGAATTCATCAAACAAATCAAAAAAATCGGTTTTATCTTGGCGTAAAAGCACCCTTTGCCCGTTTATCCGCCACTGCTTTGCATACTTGCGCAAATTCTTGAGCAATATCCTGAAAGTACTGAACTTCGTTTTACACCTTGGCAAAGCATTATCTTTCCCAATTGCAGCTATAGCGATGCACAGGCTATTCTAGCGGCTTTAGAACCACAAGAATTTATTATCGATAGAAATGATATAAGGGGAAAAATCGTTTGCCGGGGCCCAAATGGCAAAGGCAAAACAAAATTTAGTGACGCACAACCTTTACAGCATCCCAAAAATTCCAAAAACAAATCCACTTGACGGTTGTCCAAAAATCCCTGGGCAAATAAAGCGCAAGCAATCACTTTGGTTGCAAAGGCGCGGGGAATTTATGATATCTATACCAAGGTTCAAGGCCCAATGCCAAATATGCCCATTGATTTGCCCAATAATGGTATATCAAGGATGAAAAATTTATTAATCGCAAAAACCTTGACCGAGGAGGTGGGTTGTCTTCGCAAAAAAATTTCCTCGACCTGATCCCTTGATTACCTTTCAACCTTTTGCTTATCCCACACCCAAAGATCTAATACATCCACTTTAAAACCAATTTTTTAATTATAAGAATATTTCTATTATTAATTCCCATTCCTGAAAAAGATAAGAAACAATTGATATAAAGTTTAGCGAACGAAGAAGCTGGGTGTAAAACCACCATTCAACCCGAATTGGTTAAACAAGGCCAAAAAAGGAAAAAAACATTCGACATATTGGGAAAGCATTTGATCCTCTTTCAATTATTCCGCCGAAGCCAATTTGTCTGCTCTTGATGAAGATATTGAAAAAGTGGCCGTTAGAATTATTCATGGTGCGGTGATTGTATAGTTATAGTTTGAATTTCAAAACCTGGCAAATTGGGACAAGCCCTGAGAAATGGTCCAAAATATTTGGGATTCGCAGGTTTAGAAGGTGTTACCAAAAAGCGCTTACCGAAAAAAATTATATGACCCTTAACGATGAGAGAGTTGAAAATTTGCAAAAGTTTAAAAATACCGTTCAGGCCCAAATAGTTTGGGCGAGAGCATCTTGAAGGTAGCATTATTGCCATTGGCAATGCGCCGACCGCTTTATTCTATCTTTTGGAGTTGCTGGCAAAGGGTGCGCCGCGCCCTGCCCTCACTCTTGGTTTTCCCGTTGGTTTTGTTGGCGCTGCAGAATCAAAACAAGCTTTGGTCGAAAATAATCTCGGCATCCCCTATATTGTCGTAAAAGGACGTCGAGGTGGCAGTGCTATGGTTGCCGCCCATCAATCCTTTAATGAAATCGAGTGGGGATATTTGACCAAGGGAAAATTTTGGTTAGGTGTTTGGTGGCGACCCTGAACTCATTACAATCAAAGGTTTAAACGATTGAAAGCGAGAATTAGCTTTACCGGGAAAAGCAATGCACTTACCATTGTCGAGCGTTGATTTAAAAAACCTAGCCATTTATTTATCCCATAACGACAGGAACACCACCCGAAAATAGCAGTTATGATAATATGTTAGCCAATTTTTATCATGGTATAACCGTGGAATTGGGCGAGCACCTTGAACAGGGAAAAACAATCACGGTTTTGGCCGAAGGTGATCCTTTGTTTTATAGCTCGTTCATGTATATTCATGACCGTTTAGCCCATAAATTTGAAACAACAATTATACCAGGCATTACCTCTATTTCTGGCGCAGCTGCTGCCCTTGCGACACCTTTATGTTATCGCAATGAAACCTTTACCGTCCTTTCTGCTGTTCTTGATGAGGATGTATTAAGGCAAAAACTTAAACAAAGTGGCGCATTTGCGATTATGAAGCTTGGACGAAATATTGATAAAGTAATCAAAATACTTCAAGATGTAGAGCTTTTCGATAAAGCGCTTTATATTGAGCGTGCGACGATGATTGATGAGAAAATAAAGCCCCTTGCAGAGTTAAGCAATCATTTGACACCTTATTTCTCCCTCATATTGATTCCGGGAGACGCATATGAGGCAACCCAATATAAGGGCGTGGGCAATTGAAAGAACTTGCCATTATTATCTTATCCGATGCCGCCTTTCCTGTTGCGCAAAGGTTAAAATCACATTTTTTCAATACAAAATTTTGGTTTAAAGCGAACCTTATGGATGAACCTACCTGTCGTTTAGGAACTTATCGCAGCTTTACGCTATTGGTTTATTGCCCCCTGCGGATTATTTCGGCCTTACCGCTTTTACAAGACAAATATGTGACCACCCGGTTTTGTTTGGAAGATGGCGAACATCGTCCATTGCGGCGCGGTAATGGGGAAATCGTTGGCGGGGAGATAAGGCGCTCACCGAGGCTTTGCGCAAAACCTAAATGGCGAAAAGAATTTGATCAATTTCGACCCACCAAAAGAGCTTGTTAACCCCAACATCAAAACCTTTATTTCTCGCCTCATCAATGGTGAAACTGTAAAAGTAAAAGGGAAAATGCTGGCTAATGAGGCAACTTCAGAACATCAAACCCCTTGCAACCAATGATTCACAGGATGAACCAGTCATAATTGACGCCAACTCACAGTCATATCGAAAAGTCGCCAATTGTGCCAAAGGCAAATTATCGATTTCGGGGAAAAATACAAACCCATCTTCACCATCTGAAAAAGGCATTGAGAGGGATAATTCTTGGTTTGTTTTACATCAAACTTGCCGCACCATTTCAAACCCAAACCATTCGGTAAACGCCAAACTGGGGGGCAGCAATTGCCCCGGAAAAGGCAAAAAAGTTGCCTTGGTTTCATCAGGAGATCCTGGAATTTTTGCCCGGGCGCGGCTATTTTAAGTAATTGGGTTTAGGAAAAAAAATATGCCCAACATTGAAATTAAAGGAAGGGTTACATCACCATTGCCGCCCGCTCAAAATGGGTGCGGGTTTTGGACTTTGCAAGAATCCCTTGACAATCTTAAGCCCTTTAATATCATAGCGGAGCGATTAACATATTGTTGCAAAACTGATATGGCTTTAGTGCTTTATAATCCAGTTTCAAAAGCAAGACCTGAAAAAATAGTAGAAGCTAAATATCTTAAAATCCAAGGGCGATACCCCAGTGGTCTTGCCTGTTACAAGGGACACAAAAAAAAATAAACCCTAAGGGTTCCCTTAAGATTGAAGATATTACCAGCCGCACAGTTATTATTATTGGTTCATCAAAATCAAAGATAGTGACCATCAACGATCAAAGATGGTTTTCACGAAAACCCCAAAAGTTGTTTGGTGCAATAACTTTATGGTTTCATATCAATAAAACCATATGATTGAGCCCAATAGATCCCGACCATTTAAACGGTGAATAATATTGATGCGTAACAGATAGCTGCTTGCGGCCTATTAAAAACCTAAAGCAGACATTACACTTATCTCGACTCACCGATTAAGAGCCACCATTCAATTTTTTAAATTCAAAATGGCATTTAGCAATTATTCGTCGCGATAAACCCACGCGCCGTGACCTCTTTTGCTGGGAAAGGTAGCAAATTTCGCGTGGGCTTTTTAGACCAATCGGATCGCCTGTTTCCTCACAAAAACCATAAGTTCCTTCATTAAGGCGCTGTAAAGCTGCATCAATTTTAGAAATCAACTTACGTTGACGGTCACGGGCGCGCAGTTCAATCGACCTATCTGTTTCAGATGATGCTCTATCTGCCATATCTGGAAGATTTGCATTTTCCTGTTGGAGATTTTCAAGAGTTCCACGTGATTCCCTTAAAATATCATTTTTCCAAAAGATAAGTTTTGAGGAAATAAGCCTTTTGACGCTCATTCATAAATGGCTCGTCTTCACTTGGGTGATAATCCAAATTAATTTGTTCGCTCATGTACGAAGCCTCCACAGCTTGGTTGAGAGCCTCTATATATTGTTGTATAGAAAAAGATAATCAAAAAATCGTTACAATTTTTTTCTTAAAATCAAAAAAATTTAACGTCATTTTTTATAAAATTTCAATTAACTTTTTATTACAATAAGAAATTATTTAATTTAAAAATCTAATTTACTATTTTGATAAAAAAAATTTTTTTACTATATTGAATAAAAATATAAGGCAAAATGTGTCCCCACTAAATCAATTTTTCATTCCATTGTATTTCCATTGGTTTTTAATATCACCTTTTAAAAACGACTTTCAAGTTTATCTGTTTATTTTAAGATATGTGACTAAATATTAAAAGTGTACTGATGGATTTTCCTTGAGCTAAGGTTAAATAATGGGTGTTTCACTATGAGTAATTTACAAAACTTTTCGCTTTTGCGGCATGCGGATGCATCACCTGCACAACGGAAGTACCGGGTGTTAAACTTTGATCGCAAACAGTGAAAGAGTAGGAAGCAGCAAAATTGGCGAAGTTACCCAGGCGGGGCTGACCGCTGCCTGATTGGCGCTGCCATCTATACCGCGAGACCAAAACAGCTGACTATATGTGTTAAAAGTGGAGTCTTATATGGCATTCAGTCTGGGTTTTATGGGGTATTTTCAAGGGATTTATGTGATGGAGAGCAGGAATTATGACCCATAAACCTATTGATTGGTATAATCAACAATTTTGCACCATGCATAGTGACACCCCCATTCAAAATAAGATGCCTAATAGCTATCAAGCGCTGGTCTTACAACTATCAGATTTCTCGATCAAACTTAAACTTGGTGAACCACTCTGGTAAATTAATCATTTTACTATCCTGAGGCAAAACAGCTTATAAAGCTATTTAGGGCTGACACCTAATATTGTGACTTGAGATGATTTTAGGTCATCAGTAGCTGTTCGTGAACCCATAAATCCACGTTCACGTTCTTTTCAAGAATAAATCGATGTTTGCCCAAATTCCATTAATTTTCTCATATATCGTTTTACTTGGTTCGAAATTCTCAGCCGTTAATGGTTTGAAACTTGGCAAATAATTGCGAATGATTAATACGATAATGTAATTCAGAAACACCAGGGCATTATATCCGCAAAGTCGGTATAACCTGACGCTATCGGTGCAGTTTCTCCAGATGATGGGCATTAACGTATCTATTTTGGCGTCTAGGATGATTTGGGTGTAGACTTCCGTACTTGTTGAAATGCCAAAAACAACAACTACTCGGCGCTCTGAGCACTTCTTCGCACGATGACCACCAAATAACTTTCATCTAATTCCTGTTCTACCTGTAATTTATTGCTGCTCGTTCTTGCTGCTGCGGCAATTAAACAACGTAATTTATGAAAGAAACGGATTGCTGTGTGCGATGAACGCCAGCTAAATCGGCGGCGTTCTGCTGATTGGACTGCAAACGAAATATTTCGCAGCTCCTTTCTTATTCGTGAAATTTTACAATGCTTTAGATACATAAATAGACCCCTAACACATAACAAAGTGGTGTCAGCCCAGCTATTTTTAAAAACCCGCGCAACTTCTTTGCTTCCGCAATGAAGCTTCCATTTTATCGAAAATGGATAACCTTGGATTACGCTACCCGTTTCAACGCTTTTGCCACATATTGAAAACTTTAAATTTTTTATTAGTGCCGTGCTTTTTCGGATCACTCCATAAGTTTACGCACCAAGATTAATCATAGTGAAATATAGATCGCCAAATTCTGCCTCAATATCAAAAACATATCACTGCTCTGGCCGCCTCCGATAAGCTCTTGCACGTTTCTTCTTTTATCTGTGATCCACCTTGCACAACATCTGGTAATCAAAAGCCAACGCTTGCCGCTTTTTCTTGCAGCTTTACCGCCTCCAATCACCCAACGGGAGAAAAACGGTCGCAACATCATTCTGGCGAAGTGGCGAAAACCTCTTGTGATATTAACGCCGCGCACTGGCTGGCGCATTTCCTTTTCTTGCTGTTTTATTTTTTTGCCTGCCCACTTTTGCACGCCTTGATGGCACTCTTCGCTACCAAAACATGCGGAGTACTGAATCATTTTAGCGGTGATTGCCTCAACAGCATCTCGCCAAGGAAAAGAGGTTACACTACCACTGCAAATTGTACATAATATACAACTTGTAATATTAGGTCCTTAGCTCATCACAGATCGATCACGTCTGACTGCACTTTCATAGCATCAACCACCTCGTAGAACTTCTTCAATTGCTTTATAAGGAGACCAAATTAGCCCTTTATCTTGCTCTATATCCCACGGGCACCCTGTTTGAGGATCGCGCAGCGCAACCATTATGTCAATAAGATCATTAATATCTTGTGACACTTTAACTTCATTGCTCTTAACGCCGATACTTGTATCATTCAACTTCATGATCACCTTGATTTATGTGTAAGTTTTAATTGGCCTGTATTTCATGATCCAGTATAGATGATATTTTTTTTTTTAAAATGGTTTATTTTTACAATCAGGTATTTCACTAAATGGACGCAATGGGTTAAAAGCACAATGGATGAGGTCCCAAAGTGACGATTCTCGTGACGAATTAGTTGCAGACTATATCAAACTCCCCATACATGTGTTGCTCTTTTAAATGCGGGTCATAATGTTGTGGTTGTTGACAATTACGATAATAGTCATCCCGAAGTTATACGGCGCATTGAAAAAATCACAGGAAGAACGGTTTTTGTTGAACCGGGTGATATTCGTGACCGTGATTTTTTAGAGACAATCTTAACATAACAAATGCCACCAGTGATTCATTTGCGGTAGCAAAGCCGTTGAGGTCAGAAAAACCGCTACATTATTATGATTGTAATGTTGTTGGCACTTTACACGCCTTTTACGAAACCAGTACAACGCGTTGATGCGTCATTTTTCATCAACAGCTACGGTTTATGGCAACCAGTCTATCTACCTTATGATGAAAACACCCTGCGCAAGCGTTTATGGTAGAACCAAGCTCGTCGTTGAAGACTTTATTGCAGGTATTTATGCAAAGTCAACCGAACTGGAGTATGGTCATTTTGCGCTATTTACACCCCAATCCGGTAGGCGCCCAGAAAGCAGATTTAATCGGTAGAGACCTAAAGGAATCCCGTAATCTAGCTACGTTGTGGCGCAAAGTTGCGCTGCGGAAGCAGGCGCGACCAACTGATGATTTGGGGTAATGACTATGAAACACGTGATGGAACAGGTGTGCGTGATTACATCCATATTGAAAGATCTTGCTGAAGGTAATGTTAGCGCGTTAGGGCTACCAATGACAATGCAGTTTGCGAGGTCATTAATCTTGGTTGCGGTACTTCGGTTGCATAAGCGTATTAGAGAATCGTTAAGGATTTCAGCATGTTTAACAAAATACAATGGAAATAGCACCTCAGCGCGCTGGAGATATTGCTGAATTTTAGCTAAATCCAAAACCATAAAATTAAACTTGGTTGGCAAGCCAATAGGAATTTAAACAAAATATTGCGCCAGATGGCGGAACTTTCAAGTAAAAAGCTGATAGCTATCAATGACAAACATATATAAGGACTTACCTATCAAGAACAGCAACACATAATAGAGGTAGCCAGGGAATTGAAGTCCACCTATGGCGGAAATGCTGCTTCGACATTTTCGAAAGTGTAAACGGTTTCCGGACAAAACGCAGGTCAAACAATGAATTAGAGCGCCGATCTGATCAATCAGATCAAGGTAAAAACTCTAAACAGCATCACTTACCATTTTTAGCCAATCATGCCGGTATTCTCTATATGTAGTTTATTTATTTGCGATCTTTATAGGTTAATTAATACCAATAATATTTCAGCAAATGGCTTGAAGATTGCTTAAGCAGTGTCATCACTCCACTTGTGTATCGGTAAAACTGGCAAATCTCTCACTTCTGCATATTTCACTGGTGGAAATTTTGCCGCCAATATCTATCGATGAGCGATGAGGTGTACTTAAACAAGGTACTATGGATCCCAAAACCGCACCGCAAAGCATGCAGAACACTAAAAACTGGGTTTATGAAAATAGCACTATTACCCGGCTTGTTAAGAGTCAAATACAAAAAATTATCGCGCAGCATTACTCAGGTCTGCCAATAGGGCAAAAACAAACACAATTATTTGTTAATTTGGAGCAAAACGTAAACAGACGCAAAGAAAATGTCGCACCTTTTTACAAAGTGTCTAACTGCTTTTTTTTGATTTTTTTTTAAGCTTTTGAGAAAGGTTGAATGAACTCAATAAGTCATTTGGGTGGGTGATGCGGGGATCCGAACCTGCGACCCACGCTGATTAAGAGTCAGCTGCTCTACCAACTGAGCTAATCACGCCGCAAATCAGTCCACGACTTGTGCCGTTCTATAAAGGGCAAAAACATTATAATAATCTATAAGTACATTTTTACAAAATTTAGACACCTAAAATGAGTGAAATTAATGATTATATATTTGACTGGTGGTTTCACATTTGCGCTTGCTTATATTTTTATTATGAAACCCCATATCAAATCTAAATTATCCTATATGCCACTTGATAGTTTTACAAAAAAATCATTATAAGGAAGAATTGTTAACATTTTAGCTTTAAGGCGTTTGCAAAGCTGTGTGTTATTGAAAAGGCTGATCGAGCGTAATGCCCGGCACATCTAGTGAAGACCCAACAAGTAGTATGATGATGATGCAGTACATGTGATGCATAAATGCACTAATTAAAATACTAAGATTGATAACAGCTAAGTTCAAAAAAGCTAAAATGCTATAAAGCTAAATATTGTGAAAGCAAATTCCTATTATAAACATAATATCCTATCGTATTTTTCCTAATTTTGTGAAGGCGTTGCCAATTGAGAGCAAATTGCTTGAATAGCAACATGTTGGCTATGGCGCAAAAAATCACCATGGTAATTTTTCTTCCCCCCTTTGTAAAAGTTTAAAATAAGACTGCAGGAAAAAAATTATGGAATGGATTGCCGATCCCCATGCATGGCTAGGTTTGGTTACACTAGTATTTCTGAAATTGTGTATTTAGCATTGATAACCTTGTTTTTCATCACCAATTTGGTAGAAACTGCCACTAATCAACACAATCGCGCGCGCTTAGCACGGGCTATGTTGGCTCTTGTTGTGCGCTGCCTTATTGGTGATTGGTTGGGTGATGATATCGTGCCAAAGCCGATTTTCTCACTTGGTGAGTTTGAGTTTAGTTGGCGCAGGCATTATTTTACGGGCTATCGGTGGGCATTTCTTTAGCCAAGGCACGTTAGAACCATGAACGGCAGGGGTGGAAACCACGACGAAAACAATGCGACAGCCACAATATTTTGGCGGGTAATTGTTCAGGTGTTGTGCCTTGATGCCGTATTCTCCCTTGATAACGGTATAACCGCAATGGTGTGATCCCCATGATCGATGGCGGTTATGTATATAGCCGTCATCGTTGCTATGGAAAATCTCGCGGAGTGTGAGACTCTGCTCCTGCTGCACTTCGTAAAAAGCTAGACACCATGATCGTTATCGCTGCTTGGGATTCTTATTGATGATCCGGCTTTTTGGTCTGGTTGTTGAAGGGCTTGGATACCATATTCCCAAAGGGCTGCTTGGCTGGTGACATTCTTATTGGGGCATTCAGCCATTGGTGGCGCAATCGAGGAAAAAGTTATTTCTACCAATGACTTGCGTGAGCGTACTGCTGGCGCGGTACTTACAGCAGCGGCGGCGGTAAACCAGGAGAAATCTAGCTGAAACCGTTGATGTCATTGCCGGAAATCTGCCGTATCAGAGGTTTTCAAACCAGAAGAAAAGCAGATGATCCGTTCTGTGCTTGATCTTCGCTGAACGCGCTAAGCTCAATCGCTGTCACCGCGCCAAAAGTAAGGAATGGCGACACTTCTGGTAGCGACCAAGATATCGCCAAAATTAAAAACTTTTGACATACACGCATTGTTCGCACCAAAAGAAGTGGATAGATTTGTAGGCGTGGCTTTAACGAAAGATATTTTATTAAGCCTTGCACAGAAATGAGGCATCGATTGGCAAAAACCGCCGCGCCAACCATGGTCGTCCATGAAAATACCAATGTTCTACGTCTCATGGAGCAATTACGCCGCTCACCTATTCAGCTTGCCATTGTGGTGGACGAGCATGGTTCTTTTAGTGTTGTCACGCCAACGGATATTCTCGGGCAATTGCTGAGTTTCCCCGATGAAGAGGGCAAATGCTTGTCGAACGCGATGACGACAACCTTATTGTTGAAGGTTATGCCGATATACGTCGCTTAAACTGACTGCTTGATTAATAGTCTTGTTGCAGTGACAATGACCGCGCTACCGCTTGCGGAAAGCCATGCTTTATTGACAGTTTGGGCGTTGCCAACATTGAGCCAGATCTTTTGAAAGAGCTGAAAGGGGCTTCGCTTTTGAAGTCATGAAGCGAAAAGACGCAATATAAGCAAGTTAGGGGTACCCAATTAGTCAATAATAATTTTGGCGAAAATAACATATGGGAGAAAAGTATTTGCAAGGTATAAACTCTTTGCAAATATTAATACTGAAAGTTATAAAACTTCAAACTTATGTAATTACAAAAACCATTACAACATCTTCTTCGATGCACACCTCCTTAAAATTGGTTAAATACAAAATAATTTCCTATGAGACAAAAATGAAATCTATTCAGATATTCTAACACCACAATCAATAGATAAATTATTGGAATATAAATAAAATGAGATATTTGGGGTTAAATAACAAAAAACTTCATATATTAAGTAATAAATTAACTATCACTCATAAAACGATTAATTAATATTGCATAATAGGTTATTTATGTTGTAAAGACTATGTGAAATATAGCTATCAACTACAATTTAAATATATTATTAGCTAAAGTAGAGATGTGTGATGATTGTTGGCTTGAATAGGAAGATGTTATCCGTAGGGTGGGTGGGCAAGTTTCAGCACCTTCAGGTAATTCTCAAAACTATGTAAATTAATTCTGGGGTATCCAGTGTTAATTGTGTAATGGGAAATGATCTAATCGTTCAATTTTCAACGGGACAAGAATTGCGTATAAATAATTTTACACACACTATAAATAGTACATCTTTTCATAAGTCAGTACTTATTCGACAATAACAAGAGTGTTGGTTGACTTCTCCCGGTAACAACCAGCACTGGTGATGTGGTATTGATGACAGTCTCCATTCATATACTCAGTGGGCAGATCTTTCAGTGACAGCACTTCTTGGGATTCTTGGCGGCGTTGCGGTTGGCGGGCGAATTTACTCGGTTTTTGGTAAAGATGGTGATGGGGATAAATTTCCAGCACTGCTGGTACGGTCCGGTATTCCCAGTTCGCCTGATGTTGATATTATAAATGACAATAAAACGCCAACTGAAATTTATGAAACGGCACTGACCAGCTGACAACACGCCAGCCCTCCACGGTGGGGTGCCACCCGTTGCTGGTGGGCCCGTATCGCCATTAAAGTTAATGGTGGCGAACCAATCTATGTCACAGTGGGACAAGATGGAAAATGGGCTATACATTCCTGAGCTTGCCGACGGTATATAACTATCACTATACTGGCCAATTTAAGTGGCGCAACAAATATTGAAACGCCGATAATGATTATTATTGACACGGTGGCACCGGAATGTTCCCCATCACGTGGCGGCGTCAATGACAATGTGGAACCTGTTGGCACTATTGAAAACGGTGGGATAACTAATGATGCGACACCGCAATTCTCAAAGAACAGCAGGCTGGGTCCGTCTGGTGTTATGTCGATAGGTACGGTGTTGCTTTCACAAGACTAAATTCGGTAGCACTGATCAATCGAACTAGGCAAAACGCTTGCTGATGGCGAGCAAGTGCAAATTGGCGCGACAGATGCCGTGGCGCTGAAAGTGCGAAGACTGGGAGTTTAGCTTTACAGTTGATACCGTCGCGCCCTCGGCAATTACAAAAACTCTATCTATTGGGGTGAACTGCAGATGGAGAATTAACCCGCTTTCACGACCGGGAAATACAGTAAACTGCAACGATACAGTTGTTCTTGAAAGGTATTAGCAATGCAATGGGTACTGGGCATGATACCTGCCAAATGGATTGAAATTTTACACGATAATGGCGTTTCACTTGGGGCGTGTAGAAATTGGCAATGATGAGCAAGTAGCATTATACATCACCGTGACCCGGACTCGGATCACATAATTTCAGCTTTGAAGCAGTTGACGACTGGCAACCACAGCTCCAAGAACAGAGCGTATCACAATTTATCATTTCTGCAGCCCCTTTACTCCCACATCAGAATCGATAGATGCAAACAGCGTTTCCCCATGATGGTTCCTCAAAGCAGTTCAACCCAAGTGACGATTCGTCAGTACCGCGCCGGTTCGCGTAGCGAACGCACAGTCGAGCGAAAGTGACACATTCTATAAGCTCACTGCGCAGCGCGATTCTGCATCGACAGTTGATGACACGTTGTCTAGCCATAATAGTGATATAATTAGCACCAATAGTGGATTGACCAGCTTACTCCTATAGGTTAAACGCTGATTTTCATGGATGGAATGACGCGGTGTCATACCGCAAAACAGCCCTGATCACGCTGGCGATGTTAATACTCAACATGTACTCCGGGCGGGTAAGGAAATACCGCAAACGCGGGTTATAATTGCGAGCACGGCGCCGACAACTGACCTTGGGCGAAATAGGCGCGGTCATGGTGAAGATACTCAACGCTGGCGCTGAAAAACGGTTAACGTTGAGCAGCAAAATAGTGACGTACAAACATTAACCTAGACGACCTATTAGACAGCAACAAATTCACCACCGATCATGGGACTACAAATGAAGCACCTACATTTGACAGCTTAGCAACTGTCCCTGCACCTAATATTTACGATGAGCAACATCTGAGTTATGTATAAATATTAGTTTAAAGAAATATATTACCCTTATAAATCAGTACATTTCACACCCCAACTGAATGTGCTGCATTTTTCTATCTAACGACAACTCAATCAAGACAACAACTTTTCAAGTCATCATAAAACTATAAGGATCGATTTGATTGATTCAGTAGCAGAATTTTTTGAACCATTTAGAAGCTTCCATGCTGGTATCCCTAATGGGTGCTGGATGCCCCCAAATCATCTTTAAACCACAATAGTGTATGAACGCCTCATTTTTGGGAATCTATACAATGTTCATGTATTTTTTCCAAACCACGCACTGCCAAACTTTTGCTAGTAATAAGTTGTCCTTTATGAAAAAGCAAGTGAGCATAGCCTTAATATCATAAAGTCACAAAATTCATCCCATGTCTTTATATATCTATAGCATATGGGTAAGAAATAGGACTTGGAAGCAGCAGACTTGATATTTCAAATGATTTAACCATCGCACTTTCTTATCCTAAATTTGTTCATTTGACGGGTGCATTCAGCGTTTTCATTGCTTGAGTGCGTTGAATCGATAAGGTGTGCCATACGAGCTGCTCGATCATGAAGCGGTAAGTACCGTACCGACGCAGCTAATTTATTTGGTGCTTTAGAATTTACTCAAAAAATGCTTCCGAAGCTATTCAACCGGTGTTAGCTGTCAGTGGCCATTGATTTTGAAGATGATGCACGTGATACACGCATTGTAAAAATGCGCAGTGCTGCTGATTTTCAATCTATGATCTTTCTTGCCACGCCAGCGTACTGGCTTCCAGTAACCTCGTTAATCTTGTGGCCGCTTATGTGATAAGTGGATACCGACCCTCCCCATATTAGGGCGCAATGGCTTTTGGAAATTGGCGATGGCATTATTGTTTTAACTGGTGGCCTTAATGGGCCGATTGCCGCAGCATTTAAAGAGGACCGACCTGATAAAGCTCTAAGCCGCATTGAGTTTTTGCAAAATGCGATTAAAGATCGCCTTTATATAGAACTGGAACGGCAGGGCGAATAACGAAGTAGAGCTTGAAAGCAAAACTAGGTAGAGCTTGCTTACGTAAACGTCTCCTTGTTGCCGCCACTAATGAAGGCTTCTTCTTAAAGCGCGAAGATTATGAGGCGCATGATGCTTCTTACCACGTGCAACCAGGAGCAAGTTGTCTCAATGATGACCGCCATACGCATTGCCGCCGACTCATTACATGAAAACGCAAGATGAAATGGTCGAGCTTTTGAAGGATCTTCCCGAAGCGATTGAAAATACGGTCGAGTTGCTTCCTTTATGCGTTTTCACCCCGACGAGAAAGCCGATATTGCCGCGCGCGCTTTTGCCAGGTAAATCTGATCGATCCTGCCGCAGCTCTTTCTGCAGAAGCGGCGAAACTCAACGTCCTCAAGCGAGAGGTTTAAAATGGCGGTTAAGGCCACCACCGCCGGTCTTGCCGATGGTATAGTGGTGAGACTGTAAAGAAAGCGCTTGGAATATGAAATTGGCATTATTGAACGCATGCAATTTCCTGGCTACTTCCTCATCGTTGCCGATTTTATCAAATGGGCTAAAGCCAAAGATATTCCGGTAGGGCCAGGGCGTGGTTCGGGTGCGGGTTCGCTTGTTGCCCTATGCCCTTACCATTACCGATGTAGACCCTTTGCGGTTTTCTTTGCTCTTTGAGCGCTTTTTGAACCCTGACCGCGTTTCCATGCCTGACTTTGATATTGATTTTTGTCAAGATAGGCGTGAAGAAGTTATTCGTTATGTACAAGAAAAATATGGCCGCGAACAAGTCGCGCAAATTATAACCTTTGGAACATTGCAAGCACGCGCCGTTTTACGCGATGTTAAAAGCGGGTAATCGCCAGGTACCCTACTCATCCGATCGACCGCCAAAGCAAACCAGGTGCCATCAATCCTGCAAATCCCGTTTCCACTTGCCTAGCCATCAGATAGACAAAATTTGAAGAGGAAAAGCAAAAGGAACCCGTTGTGGGCCGATTGCTTGATGTGGCACAAAAGCTTGAAGGGTTATATCGCCACGCCTCAACCCATGCGGCTGGCATTGTTGTGGTGACCGCCCCTTATGGCGGTGGTACCAGTATCGCGATCCGCGCTCGGATATGCTGGTAACCTGTTCAACGCCAAATATATTGAACAAACCGGCTTATTCAAAATTCGACTTTTAGGTAGCAAAACCCTTACGGTTTTACTGGAAACGGCAGTTAAATTTGTTTGCTCGCAAAGAAATTAAATCGATCACCATTCCTCGCCGGTGCTGACCTGCTGAAATGATGGCACGCGGTGAAACCGTTGGCGTCTTTCAGGTGGAAAGTGCGGGCATGCGTAAAGCCCTGCCAGCATGAGCCCGGTAGGTGAGGATATTGTGCGCGCATGGCGCTTTATCGCCCAGTACTGTGAATATTCCACCTATAATGCACGAAAACACGGCGAGGAAGAAATTGCTTCCATTCACCCCAAAATTGATTATTTGGTCAAGAAACGCCGAGAGTTGTACGCCAGGGCAAATTGATACCGGGTGCGCAGGTGCTCGGCTACTCGCCCAGGTAAATCCGATTTGCCACCCGCGCTATGAGTAAAAATCCGCGAGGAGATGGACAGCAAAAGATCAGCGCTGTTGATATGGTGCCATGGAAGCAGCGTTTCAAACAACAACAAGCCAATATTTTGATCTTCTAGCCGTTGCCGATTATAAGCACCTGGCAAAGTCTCACGCTGCAGCCTATGCTATTGTTTCCTATCAAACCGCCTATATGAAGGCGCATTATCCGGTGGAATATCTTGCCGCCTCCATGACCTATGATATGAACAATACGGATAAACTTAATGATTTTCGCCGTGAAAGGGCGGGAACGCCTCAGAGTTGGGTCGTGCAACCACATCGATCAAACCTCCTATCGTGCGCATGTTTGAGGTTGGCGATAACTTCCATATTTATTAAGCCCTATCAACTGCGATGCAAAGGGTTGGTGAACAGGCTGTTGACCATATTGTCGAAATGCGCGGCAATAAACCATTCCAGTCCTTGGAAGATTTTTGTGAGCGGGTCGACACCCATATTGTGAACCGCCGCGCCCTTGAAGCTTGATCCATGCCGGTGCTTGATTGTTTTGGCATTGGCCGCGAGGTTTTGGTCGCCGGTATTGATACGATTTTAGCCCGTTCACAA
This sequence comes from Lamproptera curius, assembly GCA_029286875.1. NCBI lineage: Eukaryota > Metazoa > Arthropoda > Insecta > Lepidoptera > Papilionidae > Lamproptera > Lamproptera curius. The sequence continues at coordinate 20,254 of JAGSMT010000620.1, read as the reverse complement.
CGCGTTCTTGAGATCGTAATGAGTAGGTAAAATCGATATATTTAGCGCGATCACCAGCAGAAGAAGCAGTACTGCCCCCAAGCAACGCCATTAACAGCGCAAAAAACTGCCGCGTTTCAAGCCGTTGGATTTTGACACATCATTCCATCCACGGATGAATATAAAACCTATCTTGAAAAGATGCGCGTCCAAGATTGGGCTCATTTTTCTAATGCCGTACGAAAAGGCGCAAGGCACTTGGGCGCTTAACGAACCGTTGCCGCAAACGAGATTCGCATTGCACCGGCAACCGAGCGGGTATTATCCAGTTTTCCTGACGCAACTGCGTCAATATGACCGTTCTCTTTTCAGGAAGGACTCCTTAATTTGGTGACTTGCTTGAACCCCAGGCCCGTCTGGTCATCACCGTTTGCCGCTGGCTTTCGGTACGAGAAGGCTGGCTTCACATTCAAACAGTAAACTCGCTGGAAGATGAAGCGGCACGACATCGTAAAATGTTGCGTCTTTTTGTGCGCTCTGCTGATGTTGTCGAGCATATCAAACCACAACTGACAACCATTGGCGATGAGTTAACACTATCTTGCTAAAAAGAAGATGGTGGCCTTGAAATTTGAAATTCTGCTCCCCAAGCATCGCCTAAGTCACAAATGGCTGCCGCCATGAAAGCCGCCACATGGTATTGTTGATGGCAAATGGTGTAAATAATTAAACAGCAGACAAAAACCCTGTTTAAAAAACAGATTAATAAATGGCTTGTACGCAGATCAGCTTGCGCCGCCCAGCATTCTTAAAACCACCTGCTAAAATGAAGAATTAAAGTAAAGAAAGAGCAGAAAGAATAATGCTGTCACATAGTAAAACTCATTTAAAGTCTTGCACAACTTAATATTGGAAGCGTTTTTCGAAAGTGTGAAAGCAGTTTTCAGACCAAAAAAAACGCCGTGTAAAGCGACGTCGATTAGAGCGCCGATCTGATCAATCAGATCGGCGCTCTAATATTACAGCATTTAAAACAGTTAACACCTTATTAAAACTGCTTGGCAAAGCTATAGCAATTTTCAGCTAAATAAGTACATATTTTCCAAGCGAATTTTTTTGGTTTTATCACTTGCCGTCTTTTACACCTTATCACGATTATAAACATTCAGTATAAAACTGAATGCTATAATCATTGGCATCGGGCCAAGCGGTAAAATAGGTAAGATAAATAGGAACAGTATAAACAGGTGATTCGTTCATTTACAAATGCTTTTAAAACCGTTTTTCTCTTTCCATAACGGCCGCCATGATCGGGCCAGGGCACAGGCGCATGACAACGCGCGCATTCTACGCGGAACCGGCGCTTTTGAAGGCGTATCGTGCATATAAATATCATGTTTATTAGGAAATAATATTTTAAGTTCACCCAAAGCATTACTGGTGCCTGGCTTTTGTCTAATATTAACCCCATAGCCATTGGTGGCGACACTTGACCAATTTACCGAATATGCATCAACCTTTTTACCCGACGCGTTAAAAACCTCATAACCATTGCGAGCTAGATAGGCGGGATCTTTCAAAATACGCGGCATCATCTCGTTTAAAACAATAGAACGCGGCACACCCCAAGTTGGATTAAAGGTAACAAGAACTAATATTATCATAGAAAAAATAGGTTTGATGGCGCGCTGAACCCACAACCACTTTCATAGAAAGCACTTCTTCTTTGCCATTTTCAAAATATTGTGCCTTATAGGCAGGCTGATTTATAAAGACATAACGATCGGAAAAATCATGGGGCAACCAACGTAAGCGTTCCAATGAGTTTAAAATTTTTTCCCGCTTAGCATCTAAATTATCGCCTTGCAGGGCGCGTAGCGTAGAAGGCCCAATCACCCCATCACTTGCCCTGCCCATTGCTTTTTGCAAATCTTTAACCGCTTGGAGGAGTTCTTGATTATAAACGATGGATTGCCGATTATTCTCAAGAACCTCCTTATGATTGTCCAAATAGCTTTGCGGTGCTTTTGTTAAGATAAGCGATATGACTTTTGGCAGCTCGCCATTGCTTTGCCCAACCTTAATAACGGTATTGTCAGCAATTTCAACTCGCGTGCCGCCTTCTTGCCTATCAAGCTCCTTAAGTTCTGCTTTTAAACTTTTATACCAAAGCGATTTTGGTTCCAAATCTGCCAATATTTGTTCTGGGGAATCACTTTCAACAAGTTCTTTTAGCACTAAATCAAGATCTATTTTACGCCTGGCAACGGAAAGCGGAGTTCTATCGCAACAATGCGCCCTGCTCCTGCGTCAATGCTATAGCGCAAAAGGCGGGCCGTCAATTTTACATCAAAGGCTAGAATCTCTTGTGCTTGTATTTTTGTGTCTTGGTCGGCCAATTGCGGAAATTCTACCAAATATTCATTGGGGTCAAGTCCATCTTCATTCGCATGAGTTAAAAAAGCTTGTAGCGCCTTTGCTTTATCATTCAAAACATTATTGCTTGACCAAATCAATTTGGGATGGCTGGCGTAATATTTCACCAATGCATCGGCCACATCTTTTCCGCCTTTATCATTGGCAAAGATTGGGCAAGGGCAACAAATTCAGCCTCAGAAGCAGTCAATACTAACCTGACTGATTTATTGTTGAGTTCACGTAATGTGAGATTGCGCTGCCTCACTGCTCTTGAGCAATTCCATCAAGACGTTGATTTATAGTTTCACACTTCTGCATTTCTTGCGCATTTTCAATTGTCGTATTTTCCAACATTTGCATGGCAATGTTCACTTTGAAAATCATTTCCACCAATTTATCAGGACGATAGTCAAAGATTTTAGGCGGATCGATAACAACCCTCTTAACGGGCTGCTGCACGGGATTTATTGGCGCTGCAGGTTGAGCGCGTTGTTGCTGTAAATTTTGCTGTTGCAGTCTTTGTTGTTGTAGTGCTTGCTGTCTTTGTAAACGCTCTTGTTTTTTTTGGTTAAAATAATCAAAGATATTTGCACTTTGCGCATTTGTTGACATACTTGCGAACAGAGCAACACTCACCAATAGGCAAATTGACTTATATGAAGATTTTTTAACCATGATCATTCATTAGAACCTAAACAAAATACATTTTTGAAAGACAAGTATCAGCAATCAATATGCCCAAGGAGACTTGATAATAGGTTATAAACCATTTCCAAAAATGGCACTATTGTCAATGAATCGCCACAAAATTCCCACTATTTTTCGTATTTTGATACAGTTTTTAATGATCTATGACATTTCAATCACAGGTGAAAGCTCTTCAATATATCCCAAACGCTAAAAAATCTCAAAAGAGTGGAGTGCTATATCATTTATAATTATTCGTCTCAAATCTATTTGATTCTTTGAAAATAAAGCGCCAACCCATTATTTTGTAGCTTTAGTAGCACTGAAATATCAAAAAAATATTGTCAACATCTTGCATCTGCCATTTTATTAGGGCAAACCAATGACTAAATATTCCGACAGATAATTAAAATATGGAAATATCATATGCTTGATCACATGCGTGCAGCAGCCAACACTTGGGTGGCAAAAGCGTTTCTTGGATTATTACTACTTAGTTTTGCTTTATGGGGAATCCCGCAAGCTTTTTATGGGCAAGGCAGTGATACGATTTATAAGTCGGATAAAACATCTGTTACCCAAAGTGATTATCAATTTTTGGCTCAAAATGACGCGACGCAATATCTTTTTTCAACAGGCCAGTATATTTCGCCAGATCAATTTGCTCGCATGGGAATTGCTCAGAAACTTTTACACCGTCTAAAAAGTTTTGTTTTGCTCGATGAAGAAGCGCGGCGGATGAAAACCAATATCGGTCAAGATGGCACCTTGCGCGTACTTGGCCAAGATAAATCATTCCAAGTTGTTAATGGAAAATTCAGCAAGGAAAAATTCCTATTATTCATAAAACAAGCGGGAATCCAACAAAATACTTACCTTGATCAATTAGCAAAAACAGGCATCCGCAACCAGATCATCGCATCAGTGACTGAAAACGTACAAATGCCAGATGTTTTTTATTCAGCACTGGTTCTTAATAATCGCGAATTACGCAATATTGACTATATAACCGTGACACCGAGCCTTATCGGTACCATTGCTGATCCAGCGCAAGATGTACTTGCAACATGGTATGAAGTGAATATAAAACCCAATTCCGTGCACCAGAATATAGAAAAGCAACCTTTATTACACTTACTGCGCAATCGCTTGCCAACCCTGCCGCCATTAGTGAAGATGCGTTAAAGCAAAGCTATCAAAAGGAAATTGCTCAGTTCTCAACGCCTGAAACCCGCGATATCGAGGAGTTACGCTTTTCAAGTCGCCAACAAGCCGATGAAGCTGCGACAAAGTTAAAAAATGGCATGAGCTTTGATGAATTGGTAACCTCGCTCAACCAAAGCCTTGATGCATTCGTAAAGGCCCAATTGCAAGGGCCGACCTTCCCTCTTGTCGCACCTGAGGTTTTTGCCTTACAAGAAGGCGCAACCTCCAATGTTATCAACGACCTGCAAGGCCGCTCATCATAAGGGTAACAAAGATTATCCCAGCCACGCGCAACCTTTTGACGTTGTTTCAAATCAAACGGCAAAATTGCTTAGAAAAGCTCCAAGATTATCAAACTTGTAAAACCATTGGAGAAGAGCATTTTCAGGATCTTTCCTTAAATGAATTGCCCAAAAATATAATTTACCAATTACAAGTGTTACTATCGACGCTAAGGGTAATGATATGCAAGGCAAAGCGGTTGAAAATATTCCTAATAAGGATAATCTTGTCGGTGGCATATTTAATGCAACCGTCGGCGTTGATTCCGATCCGCTCACAGGCAATGGTGGTGTGCAATGGTATCAAGCTGATGAAGTGATTGCTAGTCGCGACCGCAATGTTGATGAAGTGCGCCAAGCCGCCATTGCTGCATGGAAGCAACAGGAAATGGATTGTCTTATTGTGCAAAAGGCTGAAAGCTTTAACAATGACCTTGCAAAAGGTAAGAGCCTTGAACAAATTGCTAGCGAGAACAATATTACCGTTCAACAAGCAAATGCGCTAACCCGCCTTGGTACTGGGGTTGATTTAAGCAAAGAAGCACTTGCGGCAATTTTTAGTGGCCCTACCAATTCAACAGGGGTTGCACCTGGCAATGACCAGCAGACAAAACTTGTCTTTAAGGTGACTGCAACAACAGAACCGGCAAGCACAAGCCCTGAAACACTTGACCCACAAACCAAAGACCAGTTAAACCTTGCCTTGCGCCAAGACGTATTTTCGCAATATCTCTTTGCATTGCAAGCTGCTCATGCTGTTGAACCTAATAATGCCATGATCCAGAAGATTTTAAACCCTTAAGCGGATTGGTGCCATGTCTGATTTAAAGCCCTTTATCAATAAAGTAGCAACAAGCGCTGCGTTAAGCCAAGATGAAGCGAGACAAGCCTTTACAATCATGATGTCTGGTCAAGCGACACCATCACAAATTGGCGCATTCTTGATGGCCTTGCGGGTGCGCGGCGAAACTATTGATGAAATTACAGGCGCGGTTCAGGCAATGCGCGCTAAGATGTTGCCCGTTAACGCACCCGCAGATGTGGTTGACATTGTTGGTACGGGCGGTGACCAATCAGGCTCTTATAATGTATCAACTGCAACGGCATTTGTCGTTGCAGGTGCAGGTGTTCGAGTGGCAAAACACGGTAATCGGGCCTTATCGTCACGCTCTGGTGCGGCGGATGCATTAAAGGCCTTGGGCATTGATATTGACATTAATGCCGAACAAATAGCTGCATGTATTGAAAAGGCAGGCATTGGTTTCATGTTTGCTCCAACCCACCATTCCGCCATGCGCCATGTCGGCCCTGCCCGTGTTGAATTAGGCACAAGGACGATTTTTAATATACTTGGCCCCCTTTCCAATCCAGCCGGTGCAACCCGCCAATTAATCGGTGTTTTTTCACCGCAATGGCTAGAACCGGTGGCGAAGACTCTTCAAGCCTCTGGCTCCAAGTCTTTATGGGTTGTCCATGGCGACGGCATGGATGAAATAACCACTTCTGGAGAAACGCAAGTGATTGCCATTAAGGATGGGGAGCTGTCCCGCTTTACCATCACCCCCGAAGAGGTTGGGCTAAAGCGCGTTAACAAGGACGACCTTAAAGGTGGTGATCCTGAGTTTAACGCAGCAGCGCTCAAACGAGTTTTAGAGGGTGAACAAGGTGCCTATCGCGATATTGTCCTTTTAAATGCGGCTGCAAGTTTTATCATTGCTGACAAAGTCAAAACTTTAAGTGAAGGCGTTGAGCTTGCGCGCGATAGCATTGATGGTGGCAAAGCCTTTGCAAAACTTCAGCACCTTATTTCCGTTTCAAATCAGCAAGAATCTTTATCATGAGTGATATTTTAAAGAAAATCGAAGCCTATAAGCTTGAAGAAATTGCGCAGGCAAAATCGACAACGCCTCTTAGCGAGCTAAAGGCAAGAGCTCTTGACGTTGAAGCACCGCGAGGCTTCCTCAATGCCTTAAAAGCAAAAAACGCTGTGGGGCTATTTGGTCTCATTGCTGAAATTAAAAAAGCAAGTCCATCCAAAGGCCTTATCGCGAAGATTTCAATCCCCCTGCTATTGCGCGCGCCTATGAGGAAGGGGGGGCTGCATGTCTTTCTATTCTTACCGATTTTCCTTCCTTTCAAGGTAAGCCGCAATATTTAACCGATGCGCGCAGTGCGACAAACCTTCCTGCGCTCCGCAAAGATTTTCTGTTTTGTAGCTATCAGTCTATGAAGCACGCGCTTGGGGTGCCGATTGCATTTTAATCATTTTGGCTGCGATTGATGATAATTGCGCCAAAGAGCTAGAAGAGACCGCCTTTGAACTTGGTATGGATGTTCTTATTGAAACCCATAATGAAGAAGAAATGGAGCGGGCATTACAATTAAACTCCGAAATGATTGGCGTTAATAACCGCAATTTGCGTGATTTTCATGTTGATCTTGCCGTTTCTGAGCGATTGGCACCCATGGTACCACAAGATAGGCTGCTTATTGGCGAAAGCGGAATATTTACTCATGAAGATTGCTTAAGGCTGCAAAAATCCAAGGTTAAAAATTTCCTTATTGGCGAAAGCCTGATGCGTCAGGAAAATGTTGCCTTGGCGACCCGTCAATTGCTTGGCATTTAATACATAAAATTGGATAGGAACCAGTGATGTCCAAAAAGCTAACCCATATTAACGAGCACGGCGCCGCCCATATGGTAGATGTTGGACAAAAAACTGAAACGCAGCGCAAAGCTGTGGCGCAAGGCTGTGTTATCATGGCCCAAGAAACCCTTGCTGCCATTATGGAAGATCGGATTGCTAAGGGTGATGTGCTTGCAAGCGCCCGTATTGCAGGAATTATGGCAGCAAAAAAAACATCCGAATTAATTCCGCTTTGCCATCCACTTATGCTTACCAAATTAAGCGTTGAATTAACACCCGATGAAAAGCTCTCAGCTATTAGAGTTAAAGCGACAGCCGCATTAACTGGTAAAACCGGTGTCGAGATGGAAGCATTGACCGCTGTTTCAATCGCTTGCCTGACGATTTATGATATGGCTAAGGCCATTGATAAGTCGATGACTATTACCAATATAGAACTGTGTGAAAAAACCGGTGGCAAATCCGGTGATTGGTTGCGGCAACAAGACTAATGGCTATTTTATCGAAATTGGCTATTATAAGGGAAGACGGGTGATTATAGATAGTGGCGAAATTCCCTTTGTTCAGATTTTTACGTACTTGGTGTATAATAAGCCAGATAGGATATAAAATGGCACTCATGACGGTTGATGAAGCCTTAGATAGGCTTACAGAAAAAGCAACTCTTTTAGAGAGTGAAACCATTGATATTAATTTTGCTGGCGGTCGTTTTCTAAGCGAACCACTTTTAGCCAAACTTACCCAGCCGCCCTTTAACTCATCTGCCATGGATGGCTATGGCGTTAAAACAAGCACGGAACTTGCAACAGGCACAAAATTTAAAGTCGTAGGCGAGGCTGCCGCAGGGCATATCTATAATGGCGCAATTCATGAGGGGGAAGCCATCGTATCTTTACGGGGCCGCCGTTCCTGCGATATTGATACAGTTATTATTCAAGAAAATATTATAAACACGATAATGATATTATTGAACTTAGCCAAAATGCCGCACCCCATACTAATATCCGCCCAGCAGGTGGTGATTTTCAACTGGCGATATGTTGCTACCTATTGGTACAAAACTCACCCCTGCCGCCATTGGTCTTGCGGCAGCAGCTGGTCATGACACCTTATCGGTTATTCGTGCACCCCGTATTGCAATCCTATCGACTGGCGATGAATTGGTGCCTGCAGGCCAAATTCCTGCTGAAGGACAAATCGTTGCTTCCAATGGCTATGCCCTAGCGCAACTTGTTATGGATCATGGCGGCACAGTTATTGACCTTGGTATTGTGCCTGATGATCGGGCGCAAATCCATTCAGCGATTCTTGCCGCAAAACAGCAAAAGGCTGATATCATGCTTACCAGCGGTGGTGTTTCGGTTGGCGATTATGACCTTGTCAAGAGGTTATGCAAAACGCTGGAATGCAACTAGATTTTTGGAAAATTGCTCTTCGCCCCGGTAAGCCGTTGATGTTTGGCAGCATCAATAATGGCGAAAGGGATATGTTGGTGTTAGGCCTTCCCGGCAATCCGGTCTCGGCAATTGTAACCGCAACCCTATTTTTATTGCCTATGATGGATAAAATCGCGGAAAACCGTCGCAGGATAATGAATCCAAATTGACTAAGGGATTATTAAGGCCCGCGCGCATTACATGGGAATTGCGAAAGTGACGCGAAGGCGTTTGCATTAACACCAGCTGCCTCGCCCGACTCATCCTTGATCGTTTTTGCAAATCAAACTGTATCTCATGAAATTGATGCGCCAGCCTTATGCCAAGGTGAGATGGTGAAATCTTATATTATAGATGCACTCATTTGATTTTAGAGCGTTTTGCGAAAAGTTAAGCGGTTTTCGAACAAAAAAACGCCGGTAACAGATTAGGTCCGATCTGATCAATGGATCGGCCTCTAAAATGCAAAATTATTCCGATAAGCAATATTGCAATGAATGGGCGATTTTTCAATCATCAGTTCATATTGTCGGCCCTTCGGGAATATCATAGCCTAGCGGATCCAACTCACCTGTTTTGATTCCAGTACCTTCTTGAATTGTTTTAACAACACGCGGTTCAAATTGTGGCTCTGAAAAAATACAGGCAGAGTTTAAGTCTTTTACTTTTTCCTTAATTTCTGAAATGCGCTTCGCCCTGGGGCTTGCTCGGGATTTACAGTAATAGAACCGGCTGCTGGAATATCAAAGCGCTTTTCAAAATAATGATAACCATCATGGAAAACGATAAAGGGCTTGCCACGAACAGGCGCAAGTTCACCATTCACATCCTTAATCAATGTATCAAGTTTTGCAATATAGGCAGTTGCATTAGCGCGATAGCGATCAGCGTGATCTGGGTCTTTTTTAGCCAAAACCCCCTATCCTTTTGGAAATTTTATTTCAATTAACCAGAAATAATCTTTATTTTTGGGTGCCCCGAAACTTGGATTAAAAATTTTTTTTTAGTTAATGGTTGTGACTTGAGCCAAACTCCGTTTGCGCATTAATGTTTAATTTGGGAACAAAATTTCCGCCTTTCGCTGATTTCAAGGGATAAAAAGCCAGTTGGGTCAAAAGAAATTAATTTTGCTAAATATCTACGGGCGGAAATCCGTAAATGCCTTTAAAAAATTTTGGGGTTAAACCCCCAAATAACGTTGCAAACCATAATGTTCTTAGGAAGGTTTGATTTGTCCTAAAAAGCACTTACTGGAAGTTATCTAAAGGAGGTAACAATTCAAACTTTTCAAATTGTCTGTTTGCAACCGCAAGTTTATTAGATATAATTTTGAAATAAGCGCCTCATACATGATGAAGTCAAATTCAAATGACACCTCATTTATGCCTGCCCTATAGCAATGTTAAATATAAATTTAACTTATAATCAGTTAAAGCAAGTTGCATTTTAGTTTTTAATAACAGCCAAATAATGCCCTAAGACTTTCATATTCCATGCAGTCTCAATTGTAAAAAAGTGAATGCGTGAATTTATAATCTTTATCTTGAAATTTGTTTTATGTTTTTTGCGAAAAATAAAATTCGCCACTAAATAAATTTCTTTGTTTGAATATTTCTAACAACACTTGACGAATATTGATAAACAGCGATAAATAGTGGTTTATGAAAACGTTTGAAACCACAATTTGTATTTTTACAATTATTATTGACTAGCTCATCGCTGGTCTGGTTGTTTTCATCACTGTTCCCTTATTTAGCAGAGATTAGCGCCCAGATCAGCGGCAAGAAATCACGCACATAAAGGTTGGTGCCATGGCAGTGTTGAAATTTTACAACTCACTCACACGACAAAAAGATGATTTTCATCCCATAGATCAAAATAATGTGGTTTATTTGGCCAACCGTTTATGACTAGCCATATTGGCAATGGCCCTTATTGTTTTGATGTTATATCGGCTGGCATTCGGCGAATTGTGCTTTGCCGTAATATTACCGATGTTGATGATAAGATCAAGCCGTGCGTCGATTATCCAACCTCCTTAATGTGCATGAAACTACTGAAGAACTCAATTGCCGATGCAGCCCTGGTTGCTGCCCAATGACCCGACCGACACTTGGAATGCGGCATGATTGAGCGCTTAATCGACAAAGGTCATGCCTATGTGGCGGAAGATCATGTTTTATTTTCCGTTGCCAGCATGGGAACTCACCCGCGTTATGGCGCCTTATCCCGCCGCTCGCTTGATGATATGATTGCCGGCGCAAGGGTTGATGTTGCGGCCTATAAGCGTGACGAGATGGATTTTGTTTTATGGAAACCTTCACTTAATGGCGAGCCCGGCTGGCCCTCACCTGCCGGCATTACCACCAATGGCCGCCCCGGTTGGCATATTGAGTGCTCAGCCATGTCGATGGCAAAATTATTGCAACCTTTTGGCGGCGGCCTACAATGCGATGACCCTATGGCCAATATTTTTGATATTCATGCCGGTGGAATTGATCTAATTTTTCCCCACCATGAAAATGAAATCGCCCAAAGTTGTTCAGCCTTTAGCAATGAGCGTATGGCAAATTATTGGCTTCATAATGGCTTTTTGCAAGTTGAGGGGCAAAAAATGTCAAAAAGTCTTGGTAATTTTATTACGATCCGCGAAGTCTTGAATGAGGATTTGCCACAATTCACCAATGATGTAAATGAAGATCTACGCACTATTTGGGCTGGGCTTTCGGCGCGCTTTTCAATGTTGCAAACCCATTACCGCGAGCCTATCAATTGGACCAAACAGCGCCTTATGGAAGGCGCAGATGAACTTTATCGTTGGTATGAACTATTGCGCGAGATTAAATTTGATAGCAACATTGAAACAAGAAAAAATAATGAAATGATTGAAGCATTATCCGATGATCTTAATACTTGGAATGCTATTACCACCCTTCGCAAGTTTTATAAGGAGCGTGATGTAAGAGCCCTTAGCGAAGGCATGGCCTTGCTTGGGTTATTACGCCAAGATTTGATTGAAGATCAAGAAAACCCGCTCTTTCATCGCAAAGCCGAATTATCTGACGAGAAAATAGAACAGCAAATTGCTCTAAGGCTTGAGGCCATTAAACAAAAAAATTGGGCCAAGGCAGATGAAATCAGAGATAATCTTGGCCAATATAATATTTTGCTAAAAGATGGCAAAGATCCGCAAACCGGTGAACGTGTCACAAGTTGGGAAGTGAAAAAATAATGCATGACTATATAACGCTTTATGATACAACTTTGCGTGATGGTCAACAAACACCAGGTGTTGATTTTTCTCTTGCCGACAAGCAAACAATTGCGCAAATACTTGATGATTTTGGCCTTGATTATATTGAAGGCGGCTATCCTGGGGCAAACCCAACCGATACGGCATTTTTTACCAAAAAACCTACGAAAAACGCCAGATTTGCAGCTTTTTGGTATGACAAAACGGGCGGGTATCTCTGCCTCAAATGATCTGGGCCTTCGCATGCTCACCCAAGCACAAGCTGATACAATTTGCTTAGTTGCCAAAACTTGGGATTATCATGTGCGCGTTGCACTTCATTGCAGCAATGAAGAAAATCTGCAATCGATTGCTGAATCTGTTAAATTTGTGCAAAATAGCGGCAAAGAAGTCATGGTCGATTGTGAGCATTTCCTTGCTATAAGGCAAACCCGACTATGCGCTTGCCTGCGCCAAGACTGCCTTTGACAATGGCGCGCGTTGGGTTGTGCTTTGTGATACCAATGGCGGCACTCAGCCAAGTGAAATTCGGCAAATAGTAAAGCAGTCACCAAGCTTGTACCGGGTGATCATCTTGGCATCCACCCATGATGATACGGGGCAAGCAGTCGCAAATTCTTTGGCGGCGATTGAAGCAGGTGCACGGCAAATCCAAGGAACATTAAACGGTATTGGCGAACGTTGCGGCAATGCCAATCTTATTACATTAATCGCAACCATTGGACTAAAACCCTTTTGGTCAGAACGATTTATACTGGAATTTCATCTGAAAAATTAAGAAAATTAACCCAACTTTCACGTAGCTTTGATGACATCTTAAACCGCAATAGCAATGAACAAGCTGCCTTTGTAGGTTCGTCGGCTTTTGCAACCAAGGCAGGTATTCACGCCTCTGCTTTGTTAAAAGAACCTGAAACCTATGAGCCCCCGCAATTGGGGAAGGGGCGTGAAAGGGTGTCTGATCAAGGCGGGAATTTCATCGCCAATTGCCCAAACCAATTTATGGTTGAAAAACGATCCCCCGGTAGCCTTATCCATATAGTCAAGGGCGGAAGCACAGGTTCCTATGAGGGTGCCGATGCAAGTTAGGCCAAAACACCCGGCATTTTGCCCGATTTTTTCCATCCAATCCCTTTTTTGTGTTGAAAGGGCGCCTCGGTAATGGGTCGTGCCTTATGTCGGAAGCGGGTGGTGAACCGCATTGATGAACATTCAATTCGGTGGAGGGCAGGCCCTGTCAATGCGCTGGATATTGCACTGCGCAAAGACCTTGGCAAATATCAAAATGAAATTGCCGATATGGCGCTTGTTGATTTTAAAGTACGTATTTTAAACGGCGGCACAGAGGCATTTACCCGCGTACTTATTGAAAGCCAAGATAAATCCGGCCTGCGTTGGCGCACTGTTGGCGTATCGGAGAATAATTTAATTTTGGGGATTGCTTTTCGTTTTCCAAAAAGCCCTTTAACTTTTGAAAATTGGTTTCAAAATTGAAAAAAGGGCTTTTGACAAAATAAATGCGCCTAAAGAAAAAGCCTGCAATCATTATGCACCAAAAAACCAAATTAAGTCTTCACCCCAAGCGTAACTTCCAGGGCTTGCGGAAAAGAAACCCGGCTACCATTGATAAAGGTGCGATGCTGAATGAGCTGAACGGCGCCCAAAACCTGCCCAAATCGCGGAAAAGTTACAAATCTTCGGCATTTTGGCAGGGTATGCGTTCCCGTTCAATAATCGGCCTTCATCAAATCGGCGGTACAAATTGAAACCGATAAGTTTTACCCTGATGGCTTGAAAGGTTTGCCCTTAAAGGATGGCAAAAATGAATGATGAATATTGATATTGGCCTGAATTTCCGCACATTTGGTCGGGATTGCATATAACGACAACAAATCATTCTACCGTTGACCTAATATCCAAGATCTGCTCTGCCTGTTTTTTATTTTCCTTGGTCACTTTGATGCGATAAAAAGGAATTATCATGATTGGCGACCACTTTTTGATAATCAAAATGGTTTGAAACAACCGCAACAATATCAATTGGCAAAGCGCCAATGCGCCATCGATATAAAGATCTTAAGACTGAAAACTTTAAACATGTAACTTTTTCCCTTCAGTCGTAAAAATGCGTGTCCATGGCAAATTTTTGCGCAATATCTTTAAACCCCTCTTCAAGCTCATTTAAACTGGCCCCAAGCTCTGACACAAAGCTTACCCGCATAAAGAACTTGCCAGTTTCAAGATCATCAAATTGTGAAGAATCGATAATATTGCAGCCTTTTTCCGCAAGATAGCCCGAAATAGCGGCAACTGCGCATGGATCGAAACAGTTAAATAAAACATCACCAACTCAGCATCTAATAAAATGTTGATTTCAAATGCCATTTAAGGCGTTTCTTTATGTTATTCTAGTCTTTTTTGATAATTAGCTTTTTAAAAATGTCTATTTTTTTCATAAATACCACAGTGAGAAACAGCAATAAAAATTATAATATATAAACTTAATCAATTGCAAAATAAGGCATCTTTTAATCATATACATAATTATGAAAATATAGATAAATATTAAAATTCAAGATTTCTTTGCCTTACGCTATTTCTTTCTCTTGCATTGTCAGCAACTATATCATTTAATTATTCCTATAATGGGTTTGAGGACTATTGTAATGCGCATTAAAAAGCTACTTATGGCAAACCGGTCAGAAATTGCTATCCGTGGATTTCGTGCCGCGAACGAGCTTGGCATTAAAACCGTTGCAGTTTGGGCAGAGGAAGATAAGCTGGCACTTCACCGCTTTAAAGCGGATGAAAGCTACCAAATTGGCCGCGATCCGCAATTAGGGCGCGACTTAGGCCCGATTGAAAGCTATCTCTCCATTGAAGAAATCATTCGCGTTGCCAAGCTTTCAGGCGCTGATGCTATTCATCCAGGCTATGGCCTTTTATCAGAAAGCCCTGAATTTGCTGATGCTTGCGCACAAAATAATATTCTTTTTATTGGCCCAAAGCCAGAAACCATGCGCCAATTGGGCAATAAGGTTGCAGCGCGCAATCTTGCGATTGATGTTGGTGTTCCTGTCGTACCAGCGACAAAGCCCCTACCTGATGATATTGAGGAAATAACCAAGCTTGCCAAAAGCGTTGGCTTTCCATTAATGCTCAAAGCCTCTTGGGGCGGCGGTGGCCGTGGCATGCGAGTTATCCGTAGGGCAGAAGATTTAGCCCGCGAAGTATTGGAGGCAAAGCGCGAAGCAAAGGCTGCCTTTGGCAAGGATGAGGTTTATCTTGAGAAACTCGTTGAGCGCGCCCGCCATGTTGAAGTGCAGATTTTAGGCGATACCCATGGCAATGCAGTTCACTTATATGAGCGTGATTGTTCGATCCAGAGGCGCAATCAAAAAGTAGTTGAACGCGCCCCTGCCCCTTATCTTAATGATATGCAAGAAATTGCCGCCTTATGGTTTAAAAATTGCTCATGCCACCCCAATTATATTGGTGCCGGCACGGTTGAATTTTTAATGGATGCAGATGAGGATAAATTTTACTTTATTGAAGTTAATCCGCATTCAAGTTGAACACACAGTGACTGAAGAAGTGACTGGCATTGATATTGTCAAGGCGCAAATCAAACTGCTTGAAGGTGAAACCATTGGCACGCCCGAATCGGGTTCCACCGCAGGAAAAATCGGCTTAATGGCCAGCCTGCAATGCCGATTAACCACTGAAGACCCGAACTAATTTCGCCCCGATTTGGCCGCATTATCGCCTATCGCGGTGCAACCGGTTTTGGTATTCGCTTAGATGGGGGCACAGCCTTAGCGGCGCAGTTATCACCCGTTTTAGACCCATTGTGAAAATTGCATGGCCCAACTTCAGATGAAGTGATAGCGAGAATGGATCGGGCCTTGCGCGAGTTTCGTATCCGCGGTGTTGCAACCAATCTTACATTTTTGGAAGCAATCATTTCTCATCCCAATTTTGCCACCAATAACTATACAACCCGTTTTATTGATACAACGCCTGAACTTTTCCAATCAGTTAAAAGGCAAGATCGCGCCAGCAAATTATTAACCTATATAGCCGACGTTACGGTAAATGGCCACCCCGAAACCAAAGGCCGCACCAAGCCTGCCGCTAATGCTGCTGCGCCGGTTATTCCGCAAACCAAAGCCAAGTTATTAAGCAGGAACCAAGCAAAAGCTTGATGAATTAGGACACAGCAATTTGCCACTTGGGTACGCGAGCAAAAACGCGCCCTTATTACCGATACCACCATGCGTGATGGCCACCAATCGCTTTTGGCGACACGTATGCGTAGCCATGATATTATTAATATTGCGCCAACCTATGCCAAGGGCTTATCGGAGCTTTTTTCCCTTGAATGTTGGGCGGCGCGACTTTTGATGTTGCAATGCGGTTTTTGACCGAAGACCCATGGGAACGTTTGAGCAAAATACGACAGGCAACACCCAATATATTGTTGCAAATGCTGTTGCGCGGCGCCAATGGCGTTGGCTTTAAAAGCTATCCCGACAATGCGGTGAAATATTTTGTGCGCCAAGCAGCGCAAAACGGTATTGATGTGTTTCGTATTTTCGATAGCCTTAACTGGGTTGAAAATATGCGTCTTGCCATGGATGCGGTATTGGAAGAAAATAAAATTTGTGAAGCTGCCATTTGCTATACGGGTGATATTTTAAACGCTTCTCGCTCTAAATATAACCTTGATTATTATTTACAGCTTGCTCGTGGAAGAATGGCGCCGCATTGTTTGCAATTAAAAGATATGGGCTGAAGCAAATCAGCACCATATTATTCAAGGCATTGCGTGAGACAACCTCCCTGCCCATCCATTTCCACACCCATGATACATCGGGCATTGACGGCAAAGCTATTAGCAGCCATTAAAGCGGCGCGATATTGTTGATGGGCATGGATGTATTCCGAAACATTCCGCAACCTTGCCTTGGCTCAATAGTTGAAGCCTTGAAAGACGGCGATCCTGATACGGGCTTGATACCAATCTTATTCGCCGCATATCATTTTATTGGGAGCAGTGCGCCAACAATATGCAGCCTTTGAAAGTGATTTGAAGGGCCCAGCATCGGAAGTTTATCTTCATGAAATGCCAGGTGGTCAATTCACCAATTTAAAAGAACAAGCGCGCTCATTAGGGCTTGAAACACGTTGGCATGAGGTGGCGCAAGCCTATGCTGATGTCAACAAAATGTTTGGTGATATTGTCAAAGTGACCCCGTCCTCAAAAGTTGTCGGCGACATGGCTTTGATGATGGTGGCGCAAGATTTAAGCGTTAGCGATGTTGAAACCCCCAATAAGGACATTGCCTTTCCAGAATCGGTCGTCTCGATGATGCGCGGTGATTTAGGACACCGAGGGGTTGGAAAAAACTGAAAAAATAAAAGGCGAACAGCCTTTCCGTGCCTTTGCTTTGTGGAAAAGAGTGATCTTGATGGCGAGCGCAAACAAATTGAAGAAAACGGCGAAAATTGCGACCCCAGAATTTGCGTCCTATTAATGTATCCCTTTCCCGACTTTTTCCGCCCCACCCCGGGCCTGTTGGCTGCCCGCCAATCTATTTTTAGGCCTTCCCCATGGCGATGTTTAAATGAACAAGGTAAATTTGGCACAATTTGGTGTTGGGCGATGAAAGCATGATTACGGTCTTTAAACAACGGTCACCACGCCCGTTGGCCGGATCGTTCGTCAGTTTCGCCTAAGACAAAGGGAAGGTGACGCAATGTAAACCAAATTGGGCCCGATGCGGGGTTTTTCAGAGGTTTTTAAAATGGGTGACAAAAGCAAGGGCGATGTCTTTGCTTTCCATCGAGGGATGAAAATGGAAGCCTTCTCAAAAGATGGTACTTTCCATTTTTTGCAAACCGGGCGAAAATGATGCAAAACCTTTAATCACCATCCAATTGTTAATGGAACAAAGGCAATGGAATAAACCTAATCATTATTCAAAAATAAAGCCTCACTCCAATTGTAAGTGAGGTTCGTTAAATTTAAATTTAAGAATGGTTCAACTTCAACCGTGCTTTAAAAAGGGCGCCAACGCGAAGCGCATGTTTCCAGCATCCCCAAGACAGACAAAAAATTTGATGCCCATTTGCGCTTGGGAATATCCAAAATCTGGCCCCAGGGCACAATTTAACAACCGCTTAATTTTATTAGATCACCAAAGGGCGGCCGAAAAAAATTTTGGAACCCGGGGCTTTGGGCGTCTTCAATACTCATCTTTCCCTTTTTCGCAAAACAATTTGCCATCTTTCCGGGCTTGGAAATAAACAACTTTGCCACTTTGGGATAGGTAACAAATTTGCAACCAGCGTTTGGTTTGAATCAACATAATCTTTGCTCGATTGAATTTGACATGATTTCCCTTCCAATTTAAATAAAATGACGGCCATTGGACAACGACCTTTTTAATGTGTTATTTGTTAAAATTGCCTCGCTTAAAGCCGGTGGCAGAAGGTTTTTAAGTTTTGGCAAATCTTAAAATTTTCAATACAATTTTAAGGCAAAACTGAGGGCTAATCTTTTTGCAACTGGTCTTTCAAATTGACATTACCAAATTTCGCCTCCCAAGAATGCAAAAAAATGAAAGATAAAAGCGATTTTTTTCAAGCCCCACCATTAAAGCAATCGAAAAATCGTTGAAAACCCCAAAGTCACGCTTAAATTTCTGACTTGATGGCTTGGCAGTTCGGGGTGTAAAACTTGTGCAACCTGTGGCAAAGTTTCAAGCCATGAGCAAGGCCAAATGTTGTCTTACTTTGGTGATTCATGCGGATATTCATGCTGCGCATGCCGCGCAAAACAAGATAGGCATCATCACCTGATACACTCATGCCAGTAATCTTATGGGTGTCCTTAATAAGGTCTGCATATTTTTCATTGGCGGAAACCATTCCCATGAGGACATCGGCATGGCCTGCAGGATATTTTGTGGCAGCATTGATTGAAATATCAACACCATAATCAAGAGCCTTGAATAAAAGTGGCGTTGCCCAAGAATTATCCATCATAACAATTGCACCTACCTTATGAGCTGCCGTAGCAATTGCTGGGATATCCTGCATCTCAAATGTATTAGACGCTGGCGACTCAGTAAAGACAATACGAGTATTTTTTTTTAGCAATTTCTCAATTCCTGAACCGATCAACGGATCATAATATTCGACCTCAACCCCCATACGACGCAATATAGAATCAGCAAATCGGCGGGTTGGAAAATAGACGGAATCAGTGATTAAGATATGGTCACCACTCGATAATGCCCTCAAAAGCGGAATAGTGATGGCGGCAAGACCTGATGGCGTTAAAACCGTTACCGCACCAGAACCTTCAAGCAAATCAACCGCATGACATAAAGCATCGGTGGTGGTGGTGCCGTGGGTACCATAGGTATAGGCCTGATCTTCATTAGCCATGGTTCTGGCATTTTTAAAAAGAACAGTGGACGCGCGCACAACTGGCGGATTGACAAAACCATAATACTCATAAGGATTATAGCCGCTATGAGCCAATTTTGTATTAATGCCCCAGTTTTCAGTATCTTTTACTTTTGCCATTATTTTAACATCCTATTTTTAGCTTTTCTATCACCAGCAGATTTTATGTTTAGGTTAGATTATTTTTATGCTAACTTACAAGAAACATTAGAAAAATATTTCTTGCACTTATACCAAAACTAGGTTTCAACTAGGCATAGTAAGCATTTTTAGTTTTTACAAAAAGCAAATAGCAACACTATATTCTCAAATAAAAGAGGGTGATTATGGGGTTAAGTACAAAATTATTGAGTGGTTTATTAGCTGTTACAGCAATAGCTGCCCATGCAACGTGCACAGGAAGCAACGTAAGCCCCAACAACAGGTTTGTTGTTACGGGACATGAAGGTAACTGGTTGGATCAAAGCTTGAAAATGCGGGTGCTCTTGCGCCGTTAAGCGCTTCCATCTTTCTGCGGCTTAATAGCCTAACTGGCTTTGCGATAAGAGATGGCAAAGGCAATTGGACAGGTTTTGACGTTGATTATTGTCGTGCTGTTGCATCAGCCATTTTTGGTGATAAATCCAAGGTTGAATTTATTCCTCTTGCTGCCAAAGAGCGTTTCCTTGCTTTGCAATCTGGACAAATTGATGTTCTCATTCGCAATACGACATTGGACGATGAGTCGCGATACCTCACTTGGCATTGAATTTACCGGCATTAATTATTATGATGGCCAAGGCTTCATGATCAATTCAAACCGCCTCAAAGATGTTACTTCTGCAGGCAAAATTCCTTTGGCAATGGGGCCTTCAACCAATTGCATTGGGA